>QGOB01000338.1:0-125720 GCA_003313055.1 Termitomyces sp. MG145 | reverse complement strand
AACCCTTCATCTCCGCGCTCTCGAGGTTGTCCTTGCAGAGGCTCGTTGGTGTCCCAAGCGAGGACGATATCCATGACGCCATCTTGAAGACCTTGATGGCGTAGTCGATCGAATGCCTCTTCACATGCCTAAAAGGACAATCAGAAAACCCAACAAAAATCCTTCGGTACGCAGGACTTGCTCTGATATCATAAAACTCAACATAACGCGAACTAGATACATTTATGAGTGGAAGTTGTCATTAGAAAAAGAAACACGTACTCGGAACGGTCCCCAACAGCCTTGACGTTCTTCACATCTCCAAATTGTTGGAATTTTCGACGTACTTCATTGTCATCCAAAGGAGCGCCCGACGGGGAGTTCCGTAGCGTCACTTGTAATGTCCCTTGCAGCTGCTGATTCTTGTCTCGATCTACTCCTCGGCTGCTGTCATCGCGTGGAAGAGAATAATGCACATCAATCTGACAAAAGCCAGGGTTGGTGAGAAATCAGCGTCATATAATTGGTCTAGGCGCTTACAGGACGACCACTGATCTCTGAACCCTGTAGGCGCTCCCGTGCACGTTCGGCTGCACGAAGATCATACTACACACATAAGCACGGTCAAATTGGGTGGTAGGGACCACTTCGCAGCTTACATATGTTACAAAAACCATCCCTCGTGTTGATATCAGGTCGAAAAAAGTTTTGATTTCGCCATGCTCCTCAAATAGTGCTCGAACATCCTCACTACTGGTTTCATACTGCAGATATCATCAGTACATGACGTCCACCATACATGAAAGATTTTTTCAAGAAAACAAAATCGATAAGCTTAATCCACTTGCCTTGATGTTGCGGATAAACAGAGTACGACACGGTCGTTCACGTTGAATTCGTTCCTCAATGATAGAATCGTGTACTTTGTCATCTCTTTCCTTGCGAATGGGCCGGCGTGAGCCATTTCCTCGGCCATAACCATCGTCGTTTAAACTCGAACCTGGACCGTCTGATATGGACGAATAGAAACAATTCACGTAAGAAACTCCACTTCACAGAATCAAGGGATTAAAGGGCAAAAGAAAGAAAAAAAAAAACAAAAGACGACATTACAGCAAGATCAAGGCGCGCAGACAAGGACATCGTTAGCTCCCTCAGCACAGTTTCAAAGTGTTTTCTCTGACGGCACACGCGCACTCAAGAATTCGCAACAGGCGCTCGCAGCAATAACTTAGCTGGTTCGACTTTGTGCTCTGAAATGTTTATACGTCTCCGCGCGTGCCTTAACTCGCAATCTAAATCGCTGACAGCCTGATGGTCCTCGCCGCGTATCCAACGCAGATGATACGATATATCTCTATTTCAGTCTTAAGGTTGTTTCAAGCGCACCTTCATATTTGGAATAGTCCTGATTATACGCGGCATCTTGAGGTGGCGCATAGGGACCGCCATACGGGTTCTGGTAGGAGTAGTTTTGGGGCGCAGCGGGGGCATCATAATTACTGTAAGGCCCCGTATCGCCTTGTGCATACGGGTCGTGCTGGCTCATATTTCCGTCGTAACTTGCATACCCTCCTCGTCCCCGCCCAAATCCTCTGCCACGCATTCCAGGACCACCCCGGTCTGAGTAGCGATGGGATCGGTCGGGGCCAGGGCCACTGGGTGAGCCACCGCGCCGGGCAGCCTGACTATCGAAACCACCACCATACGGATGATGACGATTCATGTCTTTTTTTCTTTCTTTCTTCGGCTCAGGTGCGTTGAAGACGATCTGATGTTGCGCGAACTTGGAGATGCGAAAGTCTTAGTGACGTGGCCGAAATGTCAAGGCGAGAGAATAGAGCAGAGCCACGGAAATTGAGTGATAATGAAACCACAAGAAGCAGCTTAACTCTCAAGACTAAAGGGTGATTCACCGGAAGATGGATAAGAGCAGTAGCGTTGATGGTGGTTGTGGATGAAGAAGATCCGCTGTGAGCAAAGCACGAAAATGTTTTCGGGAGTTGCCGCGTGGTCACAAGGAGAGACCAAGGCTGCGCGTCCAATGATCATTCACCTCCACCGTCCTCATGTCCAAACAATTTCAGTTCAAGCTTGTCCTCCTTGGTCAGCATCAGTCTTCACAAGTATATTTTGTTGCTTACCAGTATGTTTGTTAGGCGAGTCTGCCGTTGGAAAGTCCAGGTACGCCTCATGATGTCTTGCAAACGTCATGTCGCATGTTTTAATCCTCTCCAGTTTGGTTTTGAGGTTCGTCAAGGACCAATTTGACGACTACCGAGAGAGCACCATTGGCGGTCCGTCCGCTCTCTTTATCCCCTCCGTGCTGTGTCTTACATTGCTTGTTCAGCCGCCTTCCTGACACAGACAGTCACACTTGAGGACCAAACCACCGTCAAGTTTGAGATATGGTGTGTTGCATGCAGCTCAACTATCTCTCTATATTAACATATCCGTGCAGGGATACTGCTGGTCAAGAACGATACAAGGTAGGTGAAGCCCCACACGACTTTATCAAACGCCACTGACATCGGCTTATGTTCTACAGTCACTTGTACGTATCCCTTCTTTCATGACATCAAATACCCATGGACTTGAAATTAGGCACCCATGTATTACCGAAACGCCAACTGTGCTGTTGTCGTCTATGATATCACACAGTCCGCCTCGCTTGAGAAGGCTCGGACATGGATCCGTGAACTCCAACGTCAGGCTGATCCCTCAATAGTCATCGCACTCTGCGGCAATAAATCTGATCTCTCCGCTCGTCGGCAAGTTTCCGAGGAGGAGGCAAAGAAGTATGCAGATGAAGAGGGACTGATGTGGGCAGAAACCAGCGCAAAGACCGGACAAGGGGTGACGGAGGTTTTCACAGCTATTGGTGAGCCGTTTCAGTGTTCAATGATCCTCGTCTCGCTGATCGTGCGCTGTAGCCAAGAAGTTACCTCTGACAGCACCCCCATCAGCACGGGCTGGTGCGGCACGCGCAGCAACAGGGCAAAGATCAGGTGTTGACCTCAATAGGCAGGCAGCAGGCGCGCAAAGCCAGAATGACGCTTGCAACTGCTAAGTGGTTGTCAATCAGTCAGATGTTGCCCGCCCATGATCTTCTTTCCTCTTCTCTACATGAGTGCTACCTCACGCATTTATAGTCTATTGTTTCATCGCTCTCTCTCGCTTTCATAGTCGGACCTTTTGGGATATATACATATACTTTCTTCTATACATCATGGGTTCCAATATGTTATTCATTCACCCACATACATGCTCTTGAACCGCCATTCAGAGGATATGTCCATCAGCAGTTGAAAGACGTCGAGATTTATTTGATACACGTTCTTGTTATGGGTGTTTCCTACATGAGTTATATGATTTCATATATCCAAGGTTTATGAAGGGTTATCGTACATCGAGACTCCAACACTGATAGCTATAGTATTATGTACAACAAGGATGAGCATAGAGCAAAGGGATGAACAGAAGACTAACTGTAGAGAGCCAAATTGGTGATCTCCATTGAGCACCATGTATGAGGAAAGACGGATTCAGTCGCACGAGGGAAAAAAAAAAAAAAACTCAAAATCCAGCCGCCTCCAGTCCCTTCCTGATATCCGCGTGCGCCAGCTCCAGCTGTTGCACTTCTTGGGACTTGAACCAGAACCAATTATTGTCCTTCTCTCCATCTACTTCAAGACTCCGTTTGATAAAGCCCATAACACTCTCGCTTTCGGCGATATCATCATGAGGCTTTGATCGAAAGCGCAACATCGCAGTAATGGTCTTATACGACTGCTGCCGTTGCAGGAAACAAATGCGACCACCAGGTTCGTCGCCGAATTTATCTTGGATATGCACAAGATCCGTAAGATACATACTGATAAAAGGCACACATGGACCCTCGACATTTTGCAGCAGGTTTCGGTACCCCGCAAAACCCCCAGTGGGCTCGTTATGTTTCAAAAGCCCGTCTAGGACATTTTTACGGCCAACGTGCGCCCATGTTAAGTGCAGGCGATTGATTACGGTGCTAGAAAGGGCATTAATAATGGCACTCATGGAAGCAAAGTTATTCATGGTTTTGCATTTCTGTGACGCATGTCCTGCTTTGAGCGTGAAGAATACCATACTGATAAACGAGAAACGAACCTCCGCCACCTTTATCCAGAATTCAATAATGGACGCCCGTTTCCCAAGCGCTTCATGAGTCAAAATACTATTTTTAACCCAAGATACGATCTTGTCATGAGTGCTACAAAATTTTGCCAAGTTTGTAGATGTTGTATGTTTGCTGTACAGGAGGCATTCCTTGGGAGTGACTTTGACATAACGTTCTGACTCGACCAACGTCAACTGTTCTGCAATGTCTACAGGATCGAGTTTAAGAAGATCATTCTTATGCGATTTTGTCTTCTTAGCTTTCTTAGGCAAGGCGCGTGTGGGCAGGTTGATGCTGAAAGTCTGGAATGGGAAAATTATATGAGGGACAGCAGATGAATGAAAATGAAATATCGTACCAGACTTTGAATTTTCCTTTCGAGAAGCCGGCTTTTCAGCGCCAAAGGAGGTACTTTGATGCGTTCCAGAAAACCGGTGAGCTTCTGAGCGATATGCGCATCGTCCTCCAGAAGTCTATGGTTTGTCAGCCACAATTCAAACACTTCAAGGACACGCGTCTGCGTCGTAATCAAGTGCTGTTTCCATTCTTCAATTTCCGCGGTGGCAAGATCTTTTGATTGATCCTCCATCCGATAGGCTTCGACCAGCATCTCGAACAGTTCGTCCGCCGTCATGAATGTCCGGAAAGTCATCAGGAAAATATTACAAAACAGGGCATCCTCAGCGCGATCTGTCCAAGGAGGTTAGTCAAGGAGGCATGCTGGTACATCTGATACGCCTTACTCTGGAGATCCGCATTCGGCTTTTGACAAGTCAGTCTCTCGACAAGAGCTCTCAATGTTCCAAAACGTGGTTGTCCATTCTCGTCCATTTCCAGCTGGTCAGCATACAAAGGCTTGAAGATCCATGACTCCGCAATCCGGGGCAGTGGTTTTTCATCATGGAAAGTCATTAATGATGAATTGTTCCGTTTTATCAGGCCTTCAATGGCATTCTTTCGAGGGCTTGGAGGAGACGGAGATAGAGGTTCAACTGGGTCATATGTAGTTGCATATAGCTGTTCGGCTTGGTATTCTTTGCAACGATATTGCATTGGCACTTGCCGCAGTTTCTCTGCCATCTCCTTGGAAAGGCGTTCCACGTACGCCTGAGGTATCCAACCAATCTCGGAGTCACTTCGCATTGCTGCCCACCATCCGCTCTCTTCCTGTTTCACGACATCAAGGATTTCATTATGCGTGAAGTTAAGATGATCGGGATCGTCTGAGGTCCAATCGTACATGCAAAGGACGACGCAAAGTGGAGTGCCAGCATCGTTGCTACTCGTCGTGCCGGCTGAGTCGAGACTAATGTTCGCTGAAGATGTAGGCGAATTGGATTGTGGAGACCGGCGGACCTCGTAACTGTACGTATAAGGATCGATGTCGACGTACAGCGACTGGCGCTGGTTTTGGGACGACGGACCATATTCACCAACCATGAAAGGGGAGCAGTGTCAGAAAACGGAAGATGTTTGACACCGGTTCTCTCATGGCATCATCCCAGAATGGGCAACGTTAACCACACATTCCGTTCGCTTCAGCTTCTAAGTAGATACTTTAAAACACCAAAGCGTGGCCATGAACAACGATTGCCATTTCCGTATCGTGGCATTCTTAGATTTGACTCTCGATGACACCGTTATAAGTCTGATCCATATGACCGAATGGATGTCTTGATGGTTGTATCTCGAATCTATATATTCAGCGCGATTTAAAGAGACAGATAGCGCTCAGCAACTACAAACTCACAAGCCAATTCATTGGTGGCGCCCAGGTGTTGAGACGCTGCTTTAACAAAGACCGAGAAGATAATGTGAGTTGAAGATGAGGGTGGTGCGTTCGTTCATCACGGGCCAAAACAGGATTACGTCCGAAGGGCAAGATACCATACTGACAATTGTACATCTTCTTGCAGTCATTACTTTATGTGGGCACAGTATACAGACGAGCTTAATACCACACATCTAAAACAACGAGATATGAATACGTACGACACGTCAATCACAGCCTCAAGATGCAAAAAAAAAAAATGAATGGCATCAAGAACAGGCTAACAGCGTTAGCGAAAGACAGTAGGACACAAATGCACCGTGCGCATCATGACATTGTACTATTTCAAAATACTTAGTGTGAGCGATCGTTGATGCCATTATGGCATTATATTATTTGGATGTGTTTGTTTCAAGAAGGGCTCGATGCTCAGTGCGGGAAATAATATATTCCTTTTCAAGTTTTCAATGGCGTCGACGTCGAGGCGGTTGCTTCACACTCAGTGGCGCAGTGCCTCGCGCACATTTACAACTATGTCACAACCTTCGACTGTGTCTGCCTCCACCACTCCCCCCCATATCGAACCCGAGCCTCTGACACACTACAAAATTACCCTTCGCCGCTCAGCGATCTCCCTCGGTGACAAAATAAAGGGTACTCTCGTCGCACTGGGACTTCATCGTCGAATGCAAACAGTATACCATAGACACACTCCTGAGGCTGCTGGTAAAATTTTGAGAGTGAAGGAGTTGGTGGAGGTTCACAATGTTCCCGCATCTCAGGTTATGACGGCACGGGAACAAAGGTTGGATAGAAAGGCACCACGAGGATACAAGGTCGTGGGAAGCAGGAGAAATACTTTGATGGGCGTTGGGGTCTTCCAGAACTAGTCTTACAGAGGTGAGTGTATTCCCCATCCCTACATACATCGCCTGACTGACAACACCAGACTATGACATCCTTTCGAATGTTTGTACGATCACTTTGTACGCAATGCCAGAACTATATGCGACCGCCATCATCAGAACTTGGGCCCCTGGTTTTTTGTCGGATGTTCTGTATCATCTCAAACACATTTTATTTCGAGAGTTCTGATACATGCTACAATCTCAATAATCTCTTATCCCGGAATATCCACGCGAACCAAGACAACACGAACGCGTATACGCTGAGAATGATCATGGCCCATTGGTCAGACGTGTACATGGTCGGAATGGCAAGGTTCACCAGCCCCGTAGCTACATTGGCCTGTGTTTATGCAATTTCAGCAAGTATCAGGAAAATGTAATAATGCTACTCGCCACCAGGAATAGAACTAGTCCGTTTTTATTTATGGCCTCAAGCAGAGGCGGGGCAGACGACGTTTGAGATTGATCTACTTCAATCCTGTTGCCAGAGACTTTCAACTTTGATTGCTGTGAATAGACGGGCGGGGATGGGTTGAAAGCCATATGGAGCAGGAGATATCCTAAGATAAAGCTTGTGTTAAATCCAGCGACCCAGAATATGTATTGCACGTTAACCTGGAGCAGCTCAGTCTAAGGTCAAAAAAGGCTTGTTATCCGTACCATTCTGCGCGATACTCCCACACCAATGCCAAAATATTTCAGGGCGTAGAAGACAGTCCACCAAACAAAGGCATAGGAGAACAATGCTATGGCAGTGTGATCATTCTCCCGCGGTGCAGATAACGCGTTGAGTATGCACTTGGCATCGCTATTTTGGCCAGAGTGACCTTGTTTCTTAACTTCTCGACCAAAATACTTCGGTGATGGTGGAAGGATGATTGTTCCAGCAGACAAGCCAAGGAGGTGTAGGCCCAAGTAACCTGGATGATGTTGTGAGTAAACCGGCTATATAGTAGAACCACATGCCTGCCAGGGAAACAAGGCCCTCCTTGTTGGCACTAATGATCCCAGTTCGAGGAGCGTGCAAAACAAACTCATGCATTCCAAGGAATGACAAATTCAGTTGGTGGGCTGCAATATCGTCACTTCATCACGCATTGAGGTATCTTGACAAGTAATCATTACCAAAAGCCACTAAAACACCCAAAAGAGCGACAGGAACATGCTTAACGACGGGGTGTAGGACCATTTGAAGGATTGGAAGCAGCGCCAGTGTAATAAAAAAATTCCAGTGTGTCCCGTACTCTGATTCGTGCTCCTGCTCAGCAGACAGATGACTCAATTTGATTCCAGCAGAAGAACGAAGGACCTACAGGGTATGAGGCGCCTTTTACGATTAGAACACGAACAACACCTATGAAGATTATAGGAAGAGATTTTCGAGTTACTCTAAGTATCTTGGGCACTGCTGGTGCTGAAAGATACGAAGGATTCTTAAGTAGAGGAATTGCAGAAACAAGTCCTTGCGAAAAAACAAAAGAACCAACACCAAGATCCATCTTGAATAGACAAATCCGTTAAAATACATTTTGCGAAATGTAACAATAGTGTATATACCAATGATACACCGAATGTCTCACACTTCGCCAGAGCACGGGGGAAAACCGGAAAATCAACAGCCAGGATACCAAGGATGGTCATGAGCATCATATGTGCTCTGTAGACGGTCACAATGGGCAGAGGTGATATTTGCGGACTCGATGGGCCTGATAACATGGGACTCTGTGATGGCAGCGGAGTGCCGACGTATTGGCAAGGGAAAAAGGAAACAATATAAGCAGGTAAAATTAGACTGAGAGATAGGAATGCCGGTATATTCGCAAAAACTGTCATTGACAGAAGGAAAGGGAAAACCAGGATTATCCATTGTTCGTAAAACTTTATGGGTCGCGATGGTGGGACTCGAGAGACAAAAAGCGAGTACAATATAACAGTGCACTAAGCCAACTGTCAAAGAGGCAGCAATATACAAACTGGAGACTTACGAGAGCCACTGAGGCGACAAAATTGATATGAATTACCGTTGAACCAGTCAAGTCAGAAACCCAGTTCTCCTTGGCGGTTTTGTAATCAGAATTCATTTTTCCTCTTGTTTTCCTGGCGCGAATCGTGCTACAGGGTCCGAAGCCAGTAATGATATAACTGGATAGAGATGTTAACGCAGAAGTTTAAGAACGCGTGGAGCAATGCCAAGAGGATCATGGCCTATGGTCGGCTAACATAAGCAGTAACCCGTGTCAAATATTGTTCCCTCGTCCTGCTTGAAGTTCGTCAGTAGCGTACCACATGTAAGTAAATTCCTCGCCACCTTGCGACATACTTCTACCCCTACTGAGGTTGAAACTTCTCCACAGGATCATGCCAACAGCTCTTGCTGCTGATGAGCTTGGGCGAAGTCGAAGTTGACAAGGAGCAAAAAGCAATGGAATTTAGCGAATCTATGCCAAGGGCTCATTTATTGTTGCAATGCGTTGAAACTAGATGCGGAAGCTATCATTGGACAGGCACTTTTATCTCTTGTTGGAAACGCTGCACTTTCTGCTGGTGACGCGACCTAACTGGGAAATATTGATTTTTAAAAAAGTGCATAGACGAAGTATCATTTTTCCATCTGTTCCGCATGCGTCTGCGGGTACGAACTCAAGCGGCGAAAGCAACGTCACATGGAGAGCGAGCGTGTCAGTTTTTCAATAGCTTTTCCAATTGCCAGGATTCTCATTCAACGTATTACAATACCTAAAGTGCTATCGCTTCTGCAATGAATATCACGTGTATACTCTGCTGCTTCTTTTCTTGAAAATCCGTTCACTCCAGCACACACCGTATGACTGCTAAAATGCCGCGCACGTTTCGCATCGGGAAGGGTTGCTGCCAGATTTTATCTCAGCTGGGAATATTAATTGTTACGCTCAACTGTGCCAAATACCCGCATTGCTTGGCAAGGCGTTTCAACGTCCTGCTAGACGGGAGGCGCAGTCTTCGATTCAGTCTAACGATATCAACCAAACTAAAGGTTAGAGTAATAATAACTTCTCGGGATTATTGATCTTTTAGCTAGAAAAATTGTCACCGACGTCGTCTCGTCTTTTCAGGCTTACTCTGCCTCTCGGGGACTTCTCTTTCTCGCACAATGGACATCATGACATACCATCGTACGACAAGGACAGTAATAGACCAATTGTTTTTCTCCTTCACCCCTCAACCATTGTCCTACGTCAGTCACCTTATACTTACATCTATCAAGCCCGCTTCGGCAACAATTACATTTCGAAGTGCTTTTTCGAGCGGCGAAGTCAGATTCAACAAGTATTGGCGACTTCATGAGATATGCCGCTCATTCTTCGACCTTTCTGTACACTTCGTATTTTCGAGAGAGGGAGAAAAGATGGTGTATAATCGCTCGATTGCAGTCGAGATACCCAGGTTCGCAGATCGTACACAATTCTTACTCAGACGCTTGGAGCACATTCGCAAAGAACTTTATTCAATGGAGAGCCTCAAATTTCAACGTGACCACGAGGCACGCCAAGGTGGGAGGAGGCTAGCTCGTTGTCTATTGAAGATTGACAATTTGGGAGTTTGGATGGTGAGTATTGAAGCCAAACTGGTGGAATCGAGAATGTCTCATCGGGGTGACTCCTCAGGGATGTAATGGAACCGATCACCGACTTGTCTGGATTGACCTGACCACAGTGATACTATCTCTGATATTTCCAGTCCTTACAAATGGTCGAAGTTTATGTGACACTGTTTCAGGTCTCTTTACCAAGGACGAGAGGTGTCTTATGCATCTACGCTTAATCATTCAATATCGGCAAGGCGTGAGGCGTTGTATGGATACGCGGACTCGACATTGGCAAGACCCTCACGAAAGAAGCAAGGAGCCTCCAAAGAGAAATTTTGCGGATTGCGGAGGATTATGATGAAGGTTACAAGGTGAAAGAAGACGAGAGTATAAAT
This sequence comes from Termitomyces sp. MG145, assembly GCA_003313055.1. Classification (NCBI taxonomy): domain Eukaryota; kingdom Fungi; phylum Basidiomycota; class Agaricomycetes; order Agaricales; family Lyophyllaceae; genus Termitomyces; species Termitomyces sp. MG145. Next base: position 114,946 of record QGOB01000338.1, on the reverse strand, counting down.
ATATCTCAAGGGCATAATGAAAAGCGAGGTCGGATAAATCATAAATCAAAGGGAGTAACAAGAATCCTTGCAAATTCAGGCCAAAACAATTGTGTGTCACTGCTACCAAAGTGTGATGAACTATCTTTTTTTTTTTTTTTTTTTTTTTTTTTTTGGGTGGTATTGCGGTAGCGCGTAGACAGTGTACTTAGCCAACCTCTACGTGCTAGGATATGGGCAAATAAATGCCTCTCTTCCGTTCTGTGAGATGATTCGTGGGGCCACCTTGCGGAAATGCCTTTACGCAACAGAGTGTGGGACTCAGGCTAGCCAATGCCCACTAAAACCGCGGTTGCTTTCCTCCACAACTTTCTCGGAGAGATGCCTTCTGGCAAGAGGTTTTTCCATGTTTTCATGACTGTTCCGGAGTCTGTTGCCCTTTTCCCAAACTTTCTGCTATCCGTTGCCAGGCAGTCTAACTTTATTCTTTTTGATAGGGCTGCTCTTATCCTCCCCTCTATTTCTTTCCTCGTGAGGGTGCGTTCCGGGTCTGCATCCCTTCCAATTATCCACTCGCATCTTATCTTCCAGATCGTATATGTGGCTTCTGATGTGACAATCGTGGAGAGGTGTCTGTCACCTTTGTTCCTTCCTGGGCTTGCTCCAGAATTGTTAGGCCCGTCCAGGCCCGTATCTGCGTGGCTAGTGGGCATAATATATTCTTATTTACTGCCCCTATCCAACCTTCATCTTCTCTTCTCATCAGGAATTTTGTGAGGCAGTCTATTGTGATTTGGGAGTCACTTCTAATTTTTATTGACTGGTTCAGTGGCGTTGTTTGTGTTACTACTAGAATCGCCACTGCTTTGCCAGTATTGTTTGTTTGTTGTATGGTTGGCAGGAGTCTTATAGATAGTTTCTGGGGTCTTGAGGGCCATACCAGATGCCTGCACCCACTGCTGCTTGGCCATCTTTGTTTTGGATGCAAGAGCCATCCATGTATACAGTGGTGATCTCAGGTTCCTCTTGGGGTTCCCTGCTGTAGTTCATTGTGCCCTCAGGTCAGGTGTTGCGTGGGGCAAGGATTCTGAAACCTTCTCCCAGGGAGTTTTTTGTGACAAAATCCAATTCAAAAATCATTCCTTCATCTTCTCTAGCTGCTTCCTTTTCCTGCATGCTCATCCCTCTCTCAATTACAGGGGCAGATGGGTTCCAGTTATTATCTAGTTTGGCTATGTGGGTCTTTGCTGATTTGCTACAGCTGTGGGGATTCCAGCACCCCTTTCTCCTGTGTTCCTGACATGGATTGCATGCGCAGTTTTGGCGCTGTTTGTGTCTGGAGTTCATGGTCAGGTCTAGTAGGGTTCCCAGAGCTTGCATATCTCCCACCATTGTAACACCATGGGTCTCTCTCATGCATTGCATAGTGGTAGTCTTTTCTTGAATGTAGTTCTTCTCAGTCATTCCTATGTGTTGCCACACAGGCATTCCTGCTCTTAGTTTATGGTCTAGAACAATGGGGTGGAATGTGGTGTTATATTTTTTGGCCACTTTTAACATTTTCTGTATTGATGTGGAGAGGCTGTTCTTGTTATTTCTTGTATCTATGTTTATGTCTTGGAGGAAAATGTTTGAGATGATCTTTTTGTCTCCTTCAAATTTCTTTGCCAGCTTTCAAGCTATAATCTTGTCTACAATTGTTGCCCATTTTGGTCTTTCGTTGCCAAGTTTGAGGTACCTTTGTACCTTCATAATTTCTATTGCTTTGTTTCTCGCTTTTATGTCCAGGACCTTTCTGCCTCCTTCTTCTAATGGCAGTTTCATGGTGTTCATTCTGATTGTGGGCTTTGACTCCATCTTCCACAGGAAGTTCCTTACTATCTTCTCTAGATACTCTTCAATCTGCTTAGGCATACCTTGCACTCTCGCTCTGTATTGGGTTCTTTCCCCCTACTACCATTCCTATGAGCAGTCTACAGCCTTCTATAGTAGGGTTCCCTTTTTCCCATCTCTTCAGATCACTCACTACCACTTCTAGGGTTGGGGTCCATACATTTGCATTGTCTACTCCATTTCTGATGAAGGCTCCTAGGAAGCACATAGCCTTGCCTTCTCTGATGATTTTATTTCCTCTGGAATCATTGGGCCATCCAGTGTTGGTTTTCTTGTTGCAATGACTGTTTCTCTATATTCATGGGTATCTACAGGGACAATCACCATTTTTGGAATGTTGAACTTAGTGCTGGAGACTTGGCACCATCTCTTTAGTATGTCCTCTAGGTCTGAGAATTTATTGCTCCTTGCTAGGTAAACCATTGTGTTGTCGGCAAAAAGTGTCACTTTCTAGACCCTCACTTAGATGGATTCCTTCTAGGTTTGAGTTGCAGAGCATTTGCATGAGGGACTCTATAGCAATGTTGAAGAGTAAGCATGGAAGAGGATCTCCCTGCCTCACTCCTCTTGTCACCCTGAAACTCTCACTTATTTCACCATTCAGGATTACCCTGGTGTGTGTGTCTTTATATAGTGCTTTAATGGTATCTATAAACTCTGATGGGAGGCCAAATCTTTTCAAGGAGGCCCACAAAAATGTGTGCAGGATCTGGTCATAAGCCTTTTCCTGATTCAGGCAAACTATTAATCCATTCTTATTCGTTAGTTTACACCATTCTATTGTTGATTGTGCTAATTCTGTCTGGTCTTTGATTTGTTGGCCAGGCATAAACCCAGCTTGATTAGGGTGTATAACCTCAGGGATGGCTTCACTTAGTTTAATCATGAGTGCCTGAGTGAAAATTTTATAATTGGTGTTTGGTACTGTAATTGGTCTGTAGTTTCTGATTTCGGTTCTGTCTCTCTTCTTGTAGAGGGGGCTCATCCAACCATTGGCAAATCCTGTGCCTGGTACAACTCTATTTATTTGTACATCATTAAATATAGTAGTGAGGGCTTGTGCAATGTCAAGCCCATGTTCTACTCCATCTTCAGTCATTTTATGTCTCTTTGCAAATTCCACCCATAGTTCATGGATGATGCTGTCTAGTCTGGCTGCCTTTCCACACTTTAGAGAGGACATTGCCTCTGCTACCTCTCCTTTGGTTAGTGGTTCTTTGAGGTTCACTCTGTGATCCACCAATATCTTTTTGTTTACATTACTTAGTACTTCTTTTATTGCCCTCTTGTGCTCTCTATGGTCTCAGGGCCTGTCCTTCTCCTGGAGTTGGTTGTAGTTCTTGGCCATTTCTGATGACCTCCACTCAAGTCTTTCTGGGTAGGGGTATAGCTTGCACAGGGCTGTAAATATGTCTCTCATCTTTGTTTCTTTGTTCATGTTGATCCATGGCTTCATCAGGATTTCTCCATTAAGGAAGTAGCTTGTTGCGACCATATCCCTAGCTCTGGCAAATTCTCATTATTTCTAGATTCTTTATCCTTTCATCGTATATGGCTGCCTCCTCTCATTTGAGGTCATCATCAAGTTGTCTGTTGTTCAGGACTTTCTTCCTGTCCTTGTTCAGCGCTGCTATCTCTTTTAGGATCTTTGGTTTTAGTCTTTTGGAGTATCTTCTTATCTCTTCTAGGACTCTAGTCTTAAATGCCTGGTGGATTACTTGCAGATTGTCAGTCTCTGTGTAGTTTTCCTTGGATCTTTCAAGGTCAGCAAGATACATGGTTCCCATTTCTTCCAGCATGTGCATTAGCCCATTGTCCTTGATTAAGGATGAAGGCATCATGTATCTCCCATCACCTATGTGAGGTGTTCTAGAGTTCATCAGTGTCACTGATACCATCAAGTGATCTGAGCATTGATACCTGTCCTTTTGATATTCCATCCTCAGCAGAAGGAGATGAGGTCTTTGTGAATGTAGATTCTGTCGATTTTGGATTGGGTCAGTCTGTTGACCATTTGGAATGAGAAGTCAAGGTTTGTGGGGTTTTTCCTTTGCCATCTGTCAGCTTGATTGAGGTGTGCTTTTAGCGATAGGAGAGCATTGACTGTTTCTATGTTGTCTGTGTGTGCTGGCAGATGGTCAATTGCATCTTCTACCATATTCATATCACCTACCATTACATTGGGTCTCTTAATTGATGGGCTTAATTTCCAATTGGTCTTCAGTGTTATCCAGAAGTTTTCATTTTCCTTTGGGTTATTTGGTGCATACATGTTTAGTATGCCCATTATGCTGTTATTGTACCATGAGATTTCCAGCATAATTGCTTGTCCTGGTACCAGTATCCTGTGTTTTATCTCTTCCCATCCTGCTAGGCTTTTGCTTATAATGAAGCCCACTCCCATAGCATTTGGTCTATCTGGGTTGGAGCTTGTGAGGATTTGAGCCTGCCTATCAAAGAGCTTATTTAGTGTGTCTTCTCTTTCCTTACTTAAATGTGTTTCTCAGGATATCCACTCTGCTTTCTCTCATTAGTTGGTGCATTTCTGTCCATTTGGATTGTGTTGATTCTGATCCTCCTCCTTTTATGTTCAGTGAGGCAATCTTGATTGCCCCTCTTTTGTTCCTATTCTTGTAGTTAGGAGCTAGTGGGGTATTGTCTTCCTCCATTGTTTTCTCATCACTTTTGGGGATTTGTCTGACCTCCTCCCTTATAAGTGCTTGGGTGTGCCATGATCCATCGCTGATCCCTCTTGGGCCATTGTTGGGGTCTTGGATGATAGTATGGCCATGGACTTCTCCTGCCTGAGGGAGGTGGTAACTATTGCTGTTGTTTGTTGCCCATGTGTTTGTTATATAATTTGTAGTGTCAGGATATGGTGGTTAGGTCTTGTGTCCAGCATTTTACTGCCTTCTACTTCAGCAGGGTTGCTGCACAGCATGACCCCTGTAAATACAGTGCCACCTGGATTTGTCCTATTCCAGTCAGGGGTCATACTAGGATTACCTGTCGCCTGCAGGCCCAGTAAATTCATCCTAGCTTTGGGACTCAGGTTTAGAGGTTTTTATTTTTAGGGATTTTCTGGCTGCTTGTTCATTCACCTCTTTGTGTTGTCCTTGTTTTAATCTTAGTACTGGCACACATTTACAAAGTACATTCAAAATGATAGGTTCATGTATTTGGGGATCTAGGGAACAGGGTACTTGAAATTCTTTTACATTCTATAGCCTCTCCCCCTGCTGCGACCTCCAGCTCTCCAGCTTTCTGCTCTGCATTTGCTGCAGCTCCCACTCCCAGCAAACTGCCTATCATTCTGGCCAGAGGTTGCAAACTCAGCTGACTCTTTGATCTGGTCATTTGCCTTATTACCGTACCACTCTTTAAGGGCTGCATAGCTGCATTGATTAAGGTTGTGGTTGGCACCTTTATAATTGAAGCAGTGGAGTTGGTTTTCCTTGTCAACTAGCTGTGCACTTCCACAGTCTATGTTCACAAAGGTCATGTCTTGTAGGTATTGGAGTATGATAAAGTAGCTGGTCCAGGTAATGGGGGGCATTTGTCAGAAGAAAACATTCCAGAGTGATTTCCTAGGCTTGGATGATGCTGATTGATTGACTGCATCCTCCCCCTTTGCCAGTTCCACTTCTATTGCCTGCAGGATCTCCATCGCTGGCACAATGTTGTGTTGTGATGTGCTGTCATCTGTTATTTTATTCTTTATGAGTGCTACCAGCAGTGCTTCCAATTTGCTCAGTACCTGTCTCACTATGCTTGTTGCAGTTAGTTCTGCCTTCTCGATTGCCTTGCAATTACAGATGCTGAGGGTGAAACTCTCCAGCATGCACAGGAAGCGAGGGAGGGGGGGTTGTATGGTAAAATGAAGGCTGATGCATCCAGTGTCAATATAATGGGGTTGTTTGTAAGGATGTTATATGCATGTTGCAAGATGTTGGAAACAAGGAAGTGGTAGGGGGGGGTTCTGTCTGATGTTGCAGTACCTAGTGCTCAGTTCCTTCTCCTGTTGTGGTGTCAATAGTTTTGCCCTTTCTCCAGTCATGTGCTTTATGAGTTCTTTTAACTTGTTGCTAGTCACCATCGGGTCTGCCATCTTACTTGCCTGCCAGTCTCTGATCCATATTTTGGGTTCTGGATATGTATCAAAGATGTTCCTTTGCTCTGGTAGCAAATTGAACCAAGGTGGAGTTGACAGGTGTACCACTGGGAAACCTTCCACTGGGGTAGGGGTACATATGAGCAAGGTTGGCAGCTAGGGAGGGGTAAGGTTAGGGGTGGGAGTAGCATTTCCTACAATCTAGGTGGGCTGAGCTGAGGCAGGAGATTTCTTAGTGCATTTGATAATCCATGCTGGATCCATGTTCTTTGCAGGGGTGGAAGTGTCCTGGGACTCCATTGATGGCTGCCTTTCTTCCATATTGCTCTCAATGAGTGTGCCAGGGGGGGACTGGTTTACCATTGTGGTGTCTCCATCTGCATTGCACATTTGGTGCTCTTGGATGAGAGCCTCAAGATCTGAGTCATGCTTGGTGTGGGGGGAGGGATTTGAATGGAGCCAGGCTGCTTGTGTCTCCTTCCATATCTGAGGTGGGGTCAGGGTTTGAGACATGCCTGCACTTCTTGTTGTGGCTCCTGATGCCTCTCTGCTTTTCTGGGCTGGCTGGTTGTTGTCTTTTTTTAGAGTCATCTGCCTGGGGGGGCATGTGCTGTAGGGGTGGGGAGTGTTGGGCTTCCTTGTTTGGGGGTTGTGTTTATCTTTTATCAGGCTGATTTTAAGAAAGCTGGTATATTGTCCCTTTGCCTCATTTTTAGGGAAAAGGCTTGTCGTTGGCATGTTGTGTGTCTACTTACTTGGTTTACCCCAATGGGACATATTTGAGAAAATTTAGGTCCTCTGGCTTTATCGGGTGAGGGCTCGTTTTGTATGAGACCTTCTGGCTTTTATGCCCTTCTCCTTGGCTCAGTAGCCTGCGGAGGGATTTAGGAGTGGGGCCCGACTCTGCGTGTTAGGCAGCTTCTCCGTTAGAGGTATACGGGATGCATACTGGTGTGTTAGGCGCAGTAGCTACACCAGTGTTAGTGGTGCTTATGGTGGTTTGTTGTCAAGGGCCCCTCGTGACGAACTATCTTGCCGAAATGTTCTTTGTTACTTCCATTTTGGTTACCTATATTTGAGCTTGCATCCTTGGAAAGCACTGATCGCGGATCAAAATGACAAAGGCCCTGATCAGGTCAACAGACACAAATCTGACGGTCGTCATCATCAGTAATCCTTGACAGGCCAACCTCTCAATGCCACCTTGGAACGCCCCTAAGACCAAAGTATGTATTGATTACAATGTGATTGAGGAATTGTACTGATGTAGCATCCTAGGTGCAGCTTCGGTAGATGATTATCTAGTATCATCTTTGTCGGCGATCTGAATTGGATTCAGACTTTCTGTACAGCGTCTACGGACTCTCCAACAGAAGAAAGAGGCGCAGGCCAAAGCAACTCGCCGTGAAATCGCCACTGTCCTCGAGAGAGGAAAGGTTGAAACTGCTCGAATCAAAGCTGAAGCACGTACGCATGCCATCTCTTGACTCGAGTGAACGCAGCTGCCAAATAATCGATCATGGTTTTAGTCATCCATGAGGACATACATACGGAGCTTCTCGAACTCTTAGAATTATATTGCGAACTACTTCTTGCGCGCTTCGGTTTACTTGATCAGAAGTGAGTTGCAAAAACACCTGATTTAAATGATTACACAACAATGCGTACAGCTCTCGAGAGCCCGACATAGGTGAGTGCTTATAGACCTCCTTCCAAAGAAAAATTACATCGTGAGCTTAGGGATTAAGGAGAGCGTGTGCAACATCATACACGCTGCTCCTCGGACTGAGCTTAAGGGTTAGTCCCCACAATCAAAACTATCTTGCATCTTATCTTTTTCCCTCATAGAGCTTCATATCCTGCGAGATATTCTCATGCATAAATACGGACGTGACTTCTCTGTTGCCGTGATGGACAACCGCGACGGATGTGTCAGTGAGCGTGTAAGTACAGCTTTTTTCCACTCCGAAATTTGATATCCTGAGATCATATCCATTTATATTACTTTGACACAGGTCATGCGGAAGTTGGACGTTGCTACACCCCCATCGGAACTTATCGACGCATACCTTCACGAGATTGCGAAAGGATATAACGTCAACTGGTCCCCCTCCGAAGTTGTGGAAACCGACGACTTTCAAAATGTGGTTCAGGTCGGCTGTTCTAACTATACTCTTTCTTACATTTTTCTGAGCTCGTATGGCAATATGCCCTGCCTCAAATTCATCCGTGATATCTAGATTGCAGACTTACAAATTGAAACGACTTCAACTATTGCCGATCGTGAAGAGCCTGAAGGGCATGGACCGGAACAAAAGACCGAATCAGATAAACCACAGACAGAAAGTGGCTTGCAGAAGACCAAGGATAACCCAGTCCAGCCGCCCCCTTATTCCTCCGCAGGAAAGTTGGGTTCTGGCACGTCAATGTCAAGTTCAGAGGTTGATTCAGACTTTGATTCTCTCATGAAACGATTCAAGGATTTGATGAAGACATGATTTTCGCGACACGATAAACCTGTGGCGTTGCACGTGACCTCAAACACAATCTTTGAAAATATCCAACTATTGCATGTTGTGCGACCCCGAGTAGTCGTTACTCCATACAAGGTGGTCAACGAGCATCTCTCAGACAGGATTAGTGGGCTTCCATAAGAATGATATGGTTATTCATTGTATTTGGTTCAAAAACTAAGGATCCTACTATTCTCCGAGCATTCTCTTGAATTAGCATGTTTTGACTGCATGTCACGCTTACAACAGTGCAGCTACTACAGAGACATCACGATATCATGGCGTCCTGCAACTATTCCAGTCATTTAGATGGATCTTCAGTCTCTGCCGGTGTGCGGCGCATCGTTTTATTTGGAAATTGTATATTACCGACATTTTTAGTCGAATCTTGAATCTAGGTTAAATGTATAAATGACCCACAAATGTTCAAAGTGTGGTAATATACAAGGTTTCAATCTGGATACAACGGGGCTCATACTGTGACACGATCTTCTGCAAATCATTAATTATCTTGCAGCACATATAACAGTGGTAGATTAGAGGAAGATTCTCAATTCCCACGACGATAGTTTGTAACTATGTTTTGAGTGCTCCACTAACTCTGACATACTGCCGACAGATAGTGTCACCGACAAGTGTCAATGTCAAGGAGATCAAAGAAGAGATCTTTCATTTGCCAAGCGGCTACCACAATGTTCAGGCACACTCCAGTAATGCTACACATGAGTGACCATGGTGTTTGTGACTTTCACAGTCGTTCAAACTCTGATAAAGATATAGCCGTGTCCTTGTTATAATTTGTGACTGAGGTACGAGACCGATAAATGTGTTCACTTTACAAGGAGCTGGATCCCTTCAATTCGCGTAGGATACTGCTGATGCAGAGTAGACAACCAACATGAGCAAAAGCCGGTTACACTCCGTCGGACTACGAGCTTTCCGACAACGGAATTGAGTCTGTGTCCGTGGTAAACTTTGCAGACTAAGCAGACGGTCAAAGCTCGTCGACGTGAGTTCATTCCCAAAAGAATGACACCTTGTCGGAAAGAAGATTGAATCGTTCTGGCTAATGTGCACGGTCACAAGACATAGCGTAGCTGTCCATAGATCGCATACGTGGATATTTTAGGTCAGAATCTGGTGTGAGCTGGAAGTTCGAAGAACTGCCAGCAGTGAGAAAAGTAGTTCAAGTCCTTTTTTATCCTTTGAGTAAGATTGACTTGGTGTCAAGGCAATGTCGAAGCTATTATCAAGGTAGTCGTATATCCCCTCATATCTCAGGGTTAGTTGACCGTAGAAAGCGAATAGAGTAAGATAGTCCGATGGGGGAGATGAATGGGAGATCCGACGACCCATATTTATTTGCGATGTGACTGCCGAATGCTTCAAACCGAGAAAGTCAAAGGATTGGTCATATTGATGAGTTCTTTTTCTGAAAGCCAGATGCCAGAACCCAGATGTGGCCAAATATGGATCGAGTGGCTCAGGAAACAGCGAGGTCAAGGGAGTCACGTGAAGGAGACAGGTATAATTTGGAACCACGTGCTCGGACGAGTGATTCCGCCGTTCCGCCGTTTTGTCAAGGTTGCTATCGGAGTTGTCCTGGTGGTTATAAATTACCGTATAGTCGTTTCACAATGTAACTTTTCACGCGGGTGTACTTCGATTAGTGACAGTTTGTAACCATGCCCTATAGTCATCCTCTCGACGAGCATGACGAGGACAGTGACATCAACGAGACGGAGTCAGTTGCCTCACTTCCTCCCTTCAGCTCCCCTCCAAGCGTCGGCACCAGCTCTGATACCTCTTATGATGTATCTATGCGCTCTGCATCCCCAATTCCTTCTGTTTTTTCTATATCGAGCTCAATGCGCGCTCAGGCTGTAAGACAAGAATTTGGACGGGCGATCAACAATTATTCAGAGGTCTATAAACTGCCTGCGGACGACGAAGAGTTGGACCGGCTAGGCGAGTTTGTTCGTTAAAAGCACACGCCACCGCAAGATTAACCGCGGGATCAGATCAGCAGCACTTGATGTTCAAGGAGTGTATGGGAAACTACCCAGCCGCTATGGCTGAGATACTGGCCGACGACATGCCGGAGGAAACAAAGACATGTCTGGATCTTGGTTGCGGTAGTGGCGGCTGGTAAGCGGGCGCTCGTGTTCATAGTCACTATCGACGCATCATTCACTGTCAACTCAAAGGATTTTGGATGTCGCGCGTGATTTTCCTAATTGTCAGGCTGTTGCAGTAGATCTAGTCCCAATGCAGTCTTTGTAAGTTTTCGTTGTGTTTCTTTTAGCTCCCACACTCATCTCGCGGTCAGTACTCTGCCGCTAAATTGCAGGTGTGGCGAAATATAATTCTTGTCTAGGACACATCTGTTGAATCACTAATTGTATCGCCTAATCTAGAAGCGAAGTGGACGACGTAAATCTGGGCCTCGAACATTACTATGGAGACTTCAATGTTGTCCATGCGCAGCTTATCTCGTCTGGCGTATGCTCACAAGATCATTTTTTTACTGATACAGTCTCAGCTACTTTTGCCCTAGATCAAGGATTTCTATAATCTCGTTGATCAGATAACCAAATGTTTGCGGCCAGAGGGTCTTGTCATCATCACCGAATGGAACTTCGACGCCTACACCGAAGATCACGAACGGATCGTACTCAACACCTATGAGATCAATGGGCCATGGTGGCCACGTTGGCTGGCATTTGCTAAGACCGCCATCAGAGCATCTGGGGGATCTGTCGATGCCTCCGATAATTTATGGTCGTGGATGTCTGAACATCCTGCGCTTGAACAGGCTGTATACGAAGAATTTTGGATACCATGTTCACAATGGCAACATCGCGATGAAGTTGGGATGCGTCTTGGCGCCACTATGAGGGATGATATTTGTGTATGACCATTTCATAATTTTATCGAGTTTATTTCCTTATCGCCGGAAATATGCAGGCTTTTCTCAAGTCTGGCAGACCTCTACTCCTAGGCAATGGTGTCCCAGAAGCTGTCGTGGATGAACTACAGGACAACGCGACGATAGAGCTTCAAACCGCATCTTCAAAACAATATGTTTTGCTACGGCGCGTAACCGCCCGGAAAAAAGGAAATTGATTCTCTCGTCCTTTCATATCTGACAACTTCCCGAATATTTTCAGCATGCAATCTGATAGTCTGGCAGGAGGAATCATGATTATCTTAATTTCGTAGTTCCATCTTACACCCGTTAATCTGAGTTGTGTCAGTAACTTGCTTCTACTTTTACTATCCGATGAGGTGTTCAACAAAGCTTATTTATCCGAGATTATAGTGGCAGGGCAATATACAGCCAATCATAAGCTCAAGAGAAAAATGCATAGATAGAAGATCATTGCTCATATTGGGGAGGTACAGTAACTGCAGTGAATGTTGAAAGTCTACGGTGGTATCTGCTACTTTCGGAAAGTTGTAGACTTTCCATCTCTCTGATTTCGCCTGGTGTCGGTGCAGGGTTAATGCAATGCTGCGTCGTAAAAGGGCACGGGAATAGGGCGGCAAAGGTCCCCGATATGGTCTTTGCATGGCATCAGATGCAGACGTCTGGCTACGACGATGGGTATAACCAGATCCGGCCATGAACGAGTCTGTAGTATATTCAAACGATGTGACGAATGTTGCGTTCCAATGGACATTTGGCTGGCAGAAGCCCGCCTCGAGCCGATATGATGAGCGGAAGAAGTAGTGACGGTGTGAGGGAAATATGTGTGCCACGCCGAGAATTTCAGTCTCCAAATGGACCCTGGACCATACGGCTAATCTGGGAGTCGGTAGCGCTACTGACAGATTGTATGCTTCTATCTCCATCTCTCGTACAACCCTTCGGCAGATTAGTAGAAGGATGGATGTCAAAGGTAGTGCTCGTATGTGTGGATTGGACGTCTGAAGTGACATATCGCAGATCGATGCTCCTGGCTGAGGGTTGCGAGCACGGGACTGATAATGATACTAGGCTCTCTGAGCGGTGTTTTAAAATGACGTTTCAGTTGTTGAATTACTTTTGAGGTCTTGGATAGCAAGGTGAAATTTGGAGCCGCAGCGGTGGCGACGGAACCACAACAGAAGGCGAATGGCCATAAGGAGTATGACACAAGCTGCCACAGGACGTACACCTCACGATATTTGGGGGAAGTACTCTTTGTTTCGTGCTCAAAAACAATGAATGAATTCAGGCGCAACTTGGCACTCAGATTGGCTATAACGAGGCGGTATTCGAATCCAACCCTGCACGGAAAGATAGGAGTGCATCCGGAATCGTCCATAGGGAAGTCCCGTTGAAGGTACTGTGCACCCATCCAAGGACTATGGATAATCGGTGAGTTGTTCCCCAATTCCCAGATTGCAGGAACGATTCTTTGTTGGTACTATCATACAAGGCGACTCATGGCGAATTTTCACTCCATATTATGTTTATCTGGTCTGGTCAAGTCGCTACTCAAGACAAAAAACATTCACGAACTCATTTCCATAAAGGGGTGGACGCAATGGCAAAGTTATAGCCCAGGCTTTCTGTGAAGTTCGCAGCTGGAGATGGATGAGCAAATGAGAGTGACTAGGTAACCAGATGAGGGAGACGGAAATGATATGAGTGAGTAAAAAATTATCATACCTGTATGGAGTGTATTAAATAGGTTCTGGGAACAAACGGAGAGAGTCCGAGGATGAAGAGGTTATGCTGGGTGTATCATCAATTATGACATTGTGGGGACGAGTAGTGAACTCAAATCAGGCTATTCCTGTCCTTAAACGAGGAAACATGTCGTCAATGAACTTGTAAGCCAAATCACAAGATTGCTGGGAACAATCCAAAGAATTGGAAAGTGACATTACGAGGCGTTATGATATAAATGTCCCCGGCTTGTTTGGTCTGAGGAGGAGATGTAGTGTCATCCCGTATACCACGACCGTCATCCACTCGCTGTTTCCGGACCATCCCCTGTTGAAGAATTCCTCAGAGGACAAAACAAGATAGCAGAATGTCGCCAACTAACCATAAGGGCTGTGTGACAAGTAGGGACTGGCATCGTCAATGGTGTAATGCCAGAGCGACGTGATGGTTGTTGAAGATCAACTTATTGACCAAACTATACTTGCGTTTGAGGATAACTGGATGAGCGACAGAATTTTTGACAGTCAAAACGCTGATCATCACAAAATGATCTCATTTGCGGTTGCGGGAGATGAGAGTGGCTGTGCATCTGTGCGATGGTCATGGACACCGATCAACACTGCAATTTAATTGACCAGATCGTCCATCCAAACTCCAACAATGCTCAATCTCTTCTTCTCGACCTTCAATTTTCAGGCTTGCCAACGCGCGAACAAGTTCATTGCGAATTAGAGGAGAAACTTCTTTTACCCCGGGAGACGCTACCGAGACACTGGCTGCCATCGTATCAAATGTGACGATCTAGATATCAACTTTTCTCTTTCGTGTCTGACGAGTGTATATCAGCCACTGGGAACATGAACTAGCCGTTCCGTCACTTCTTAATCTCAATCCATCTCCACCTCCGACTGCGCTGACGTTTGTACGGACTGGACTTCGCGGGCGGGTTACAGGTTACATCGAAGTATAATCCGTTTGTTCGCAGCCACGCTACTTTCTAACATCTCGGGTCGCACAGACACCAAATCCACGCGTAGTGACTGGATTAACTTCAACGTCTTTGGATCGCGCTCCTGCACCCAGTCAAAGCTTTGTCCGAGGTAAATCTGGCTATGTGCCATTCTGGCCAGGTGGCCTTGAGGATCCTTTGATTAGCATAAATGAGGAGCCTAATGGGAAAGGCTCTATGGGTCTTCGAACAATTGCTCCCGGTCTCAGCAGAGGCTTACGTCTTCCTGGAGAGGAAATGGATGACGAGGCTTTGATTGCTCTTGACGACCTGGCAGGATCACGGTTAGAGCATACCATGGTATTTCCTGATCCTTCAAGACTTATTTTCTTTTCTCAACCATTCTTGTCAGGTTTCGGAAGACACTAGTGCAATGATTGAAAAACACGACTTGCCATGCCCTGGAGTTAGTGAGATAGATGAACTGTTACCCACAACAGTCAGTAGTTGCTTTGAGAAGCACGGCCATAATTTTTAACAAGGGATATCAGACCACTCATCTAAAGCCGAGTAAACCACAAAGGCGGCTCAAACGTGCAAATATACACAAACGCGATTGGGCCCATGTCATCGATGTCAATACTCCATTATCCAACTTCCACGAGCTCGTGCCAGAGATGGCTCACAAGGTAGTCAGCATATGTATCCTAATACAACGGTACACTGATCCTTCATCACAGTACCCCTTTGAGCTTGATACATTTCAAAAACAAGCGGTTTATCATTTGGAGATGGGCGATTCTGTGTTTGTCGCTGCTCACACATCAGCTGGAAAGACTGTTGTTGCGGAATACGCCATTGCTCTAGCTGAGAAGCACATGACACGGTGAGGGCTCCTGCGATACAACTAATGGCGCCGAGGTTCTAACTCACCAACAGCGCGATTTACACATCACCAATTAAGGCACTTTCGAACCAAAAGTTTCGGGATTTTAAACAGACCTTCTCTTCTTCTTCTGTTGGTATTTTGACCGGCGATGTGCAAATCAACCCCGAGGCACCCTGTCTAGTCATGACGACGGAAATTTTACGGAGTATGCTGTATAAAGGCGCTGATCTCATTCGCGATGTTGAGTTTGTGATTTTCGATGAGGTTCACTACGTCAACGATGCTGAGGTACACTTCTCTTATGATTTTTTGAGAGCAAAGTTCACTCAAGCTGCAGAGAGGCGTTGTCTGGGAAGAGGTCATCATTATGCTTCCTGATCATGTCAACATTATTCTCCTGTCGGCTACTGTCCCCAATACCAAGGAATTCGCAGATTGGGTTGGGTATGTTCGAGGACTTCTAGTTTTGTCCACTTTTATTAACTGGAACTTAGACGAACGAAGAAAAAAGACATATACGTCATCTCAACAGCTCAACGGCCTGTTCCGTTAGAACATTATCTCTACGCAGGGAGAGAGCTGTATAAGATCGTGGACGCTAAAAGAAATTTTCTGGGACAAGGGCAGGTACTTTATCCTGTCAGATACTCTCGTGTTCTCACAATCTCTCAGATATAAGGATGCAGGCGAAGCATTGAGACGAAAACAGGACAGAGAACGAGAAGCCGCTGGTTTACCTCCTGTTCAACGTCTTGGCGCAAGAGGTGCTGCTCCCGCGCAGCGTGGAGGGCAACGAGGTGGATCATCAGCGCGTGGTAGCCGTGGCGCACCAATTGTCCGAGGCCGTGGGGGTGGTGGAGGTGGCACGTCCCGAAATAATTTTGCCAGCGTTGACAAGCACCTTTATGTGCATTTAGTTGGCCATCTTCGGAAGAAAGCTCTCCTTCCGGTTGTGATCTTTACCTTTTCCAAGAAGCGGTGTGAGGAAAACGCAGGAACGCTGACCAATCTCGACTTGTGCACTTCAGTGGAGAAAAGCGAAGTCCATGTGGCCATAGAGAAAGCTCTCTCACGATTGAAAGGTAGAAGTTATTCGATCCTCCAGCCTTTCTGATATGTGATACACAGCCTCCCCTAGGATCTGACAAACTGTTACCGCAGATCGGGCGCATGCGTGATCTGCTTTCTCGAGGAATTGGAGTACATCACGGAGGGCTTCTCCCACTTGTCAAAGAAGTTTGCCATAGATCAATTTCCAGATGCTGACACTGACATTACAATCAGCTTGTCGAAATCCTTTTTGCACGTGGCTTAGTTAAAGTCCTGTTTGCCACAGAAACATTCGCAATGGTACGACAGCATGGAAATTGACCTTGTCTGTCTTCTAAAGAACAGTTTAACAGGGAGTCAACATGCCAGCTAAATGTGTGGTTTTCTCTGGGATCCGCAAGCATGATGGACGTGGCTTCCGCGACGTCCTTCCGGGAGAATACACGCAAATGGCAGGCCGTGCGGGCCGTCGTGGATTGGACCACACCGGGACCGTCATCATAGCCGCTAATGATTCGCTACCAGAAGTACGTCTTAATTAGTGGAATTCCTTTTTTTTCTTTGATTGAAACAAACACAGCAAACCACACTTCATACTATGATGCTCGGCACACCTGGGAAACTGTCATCGCAGTTCAGGCTGACATACAACATGATTTTGAATCTTCTCCGGGTCGAGGCGCTCAAGGTGGAAGAGATGATCAAGCGGAGCTTTTCTGAAAATGCATCTCAGCGTCTCTTGCCTGAACAACAGAAGAAAGTCGTCGAGGCAAGTATCACATTACAACTTTTTAGTGGCATGAAAACCTGAAACATTCTTTAGGGTGAGAAGGTTTTGTCTAAGCTGCAAAAACTCGACTGTGACAGTTGTTCCCCCGATGTCCACGAATTATACGACGATTGCTTCAACATTGTGGCTTTAAATCAAAAGTTGTTGAGCCTGGCTGTTGCTCATCCGCAAGGTGCCAAGTCCATGTTGGGAGGTCGTGTTGTGATTTTGCGTGACGGCGTGAGCATCAATTGTTTTTTTACACGCGTTTCCATCTAACAGAAATAGCACTTCAAAACATATACGGCCGCAATTTTGTTGAAACCTGCCCCGCTGCAGACTTCAGAATCTGGTCTGCTGAAGAAAGTGAGAACTTACTATGTTTTGGCTTTGGTGGATCCAGAAACAAAGAGCGGTAAACACGGTGTGTATTCTTCTGTATAGAGAATTGTCAAACAAGTCGTCACAACATGGGTATATCAGATGTCGATAATGAAGCTGTACCGCCGTACTGGCCTCCAACCCCCGAGGCCTTGGTCGTTAATAACGGAGTTTATGAGCTAAAGGCTGTTTCATTGACTAGTGTGTCCTTAGTGACGAACAGATCAGTCAAGGTAGATGCATTCGGACTCCAGGATAGAACGGTTGATTCACAATTTCAAGGTCGAAGTAGACAGCATCGTCGAAAGGCATCTTATTTCTCGCATGAAAGATGGAATTGCTGTTCTCCAAACGCTCGTAGATGAGTGGCTATCTTCCGGTGTAATACCTGAAAATGAATGGGAAAGAATGCGTGCATTGGATTTCCAGGATCTTCTGCAAACCAGGAATTCCATCACACGGAAACTCTCGGACAGATCGTGTATGAAGTGCGGTCATTTCACAGAACATGTAAGGTATCGTCTCACGTCTTACTCGAACATCACTTTAACTCTATCTCCTCAGTATATGGTGATCCACGCAGAGAAAGTCCTCCGAGCGAACATAGCGAATCTTAAGCTTGCAATATCAGATCAGAATTTAGAGCTTATTCCAGATTATGAACAACGAGTGGCAGTTTTGCAAGAACTAAAGTTCATCGACGAGAATTCGACGGTCCTCCTAAAGGGTCGAGTAGCTTGTGAAGTGAGTCTTTTGAACTTCTCATGTGTTGACATGTCCATAGTTATCTTTGAAGATTAATTCTGCGAATGAGCTTGTCCTGACGGAACTCATCCTGGAAAATACTTTGGCAAATTATGAGCCAGAAGAGGTCGTCGCTTTGTTATCCTGTTTTGTTTTTCAAGAAAAGACCGACGGAGAGCCCGTTATTCCTCCAAAGCTTACAGAAGGCCGGGATGCCATTTTAGCTATCAGCGATAGGGTCGGAAGAATCCAGGATAATCACAAAGTTGCTGTAGAAGACTTCCGTTCAAGCCTCAAATTCGGACTGATTGAGGTGGTGTATGAATGGGCCAAGGGCATGGTATGCGCCATCACTGTTTTGCCTCACTCCAATTGCTAATAACATCAGCCATTTGAACAAATCACCACTCTTACCGATGTTGCTGAAGGCACGATTGTCCGAGTTATCACTCGCTTAGACGAGACGTGTCGAGAAGTAAGGGATGCGGCGCGCGTTATTGGTGATGCAGGGCTGTTTAAAAAGATGGAAGAAGCTCAGATCAAGATTAAACGAGACAGCAAGTGCCTTTCTTTCTGCAACGTAACTTGGCTAATGTTACTTGTAGTTGTGTTTGCAGCAAGTTTGTATTTTTAGACCATCACGTGGAGACGCGTCAGGGATATTTTGTACTATTTACTTCTGGTTGTATAAAATTGGAACAGATCGCGTTCAACGTTTACCTCTTGCTAACATCTTGAGGTTCTCATGGCGAAACCTTCGAATACCAGTACCAGCGATACACCTTTTTCTCCGATAATATTCTCTGAACCAATCTCCTTTCCGGGACGTGCGATAAAGAAGCGCGCTCATAACTATAGTGATGATGGCATTGACGATGATTCTCAGAAGACGAGAAGAGTAAACCCGCAGCGTTTAGCGGCTCGTCTTGGTCCCGAAATTGTGGCCGACATGGAGGCTCTGATATATCCCGGTGCCAAGATGCCATCGTTTGAAGTTCGGCGAGTCCTTCAAGAACGGTACTCCGTCGACAGGCGACACATCTATGATTACTTCCATTCAAGAGGTTTGCCTTGTTATTGTGATAAGCATGTTCACTCATCAAGATACCAGGTCTGCGCGTTGCTAAAGAAGACAGACATCTCAATTTGACCCGAGGGCGGTTGTCAAAAGCTCTTGTGCGACAAACGGCTGAAAAGGTGCGAAATCACTCGCTGACTTTCGGTTCGCCTTCTACAGCTTCAAATGTGATTAGCCACCATCCGACAAATTATCTGAAGCAATGTGTTCCGCGGAGAAAGCTGATAATCAACGAGACGAAAACCAGCAACTGACGAACACTGATCAAGACACCAAACGTTCCATCATGAAGCACACACAGATACTTGCATACACAGAACAATTGTCCACCAGAAATGCTAAAGTCGTGGCTGCAGAGAGGATAACTGGGCAGTCTGGTACCGATCATGGACGTTCCCAAAGCATTGCCGCTGAAGGCGTCTGTCGTCCAGTGAAGGATAAGCCTGTCTCCAAAAAGCGCAAAGTGACTCTCGCGACATCAACCCAGATCAAGTTTCCTGCCAGAACTCCATCGCCTTGTCCTGTATTCGCTCCTGTGGAAAATTCTTTAGATATTTCAGGTGATGATTTCTCTCTTTCCAGTTATTGCGAGTCTTCCGAGCTCTTTCTTGACCTTTGTGATGTTACGGCAAGTCCGAAGACGGAGTCTTCATTCATTGACGACTATCAACCGAAGACGCCAACTATCATTGAAGAACATCGCGCTTTGACTCAAGTGGAACGTCAGGAGTTGTATGATTTTATCAACGACAATATCGACATGTCTTGTGGTATCATGGAACAAGTTGGAACTTACGCTGCATATATGAAAGAACGTACTCAGCATTACTTCGACCGCATATTGTCCAAGGCATACTACTCAACGAGAATCTCCCCTGACACCCCTGATGGACTACTTTCTGATTCCGACGCTTTGACGGATGACGTGGATTTTCGAGACTGGCTTTCTGATCAAGATCTCGGCGAGAACTGTTGTGCTGACTCACTCGACTACTTTGAGGAACTTCGGCCGCACGAGGTTAAAAGGATACCCAATGTTTTTCCGCTGCATGATTCTGTAGTCCGTGAAGTTGTCATACCGAAGTCTGAATCTCCTATACTTTCCTCGCACTTGGACAACCTGGAATCATCTGTCACGGGAAGTCATAGCCGATTCGGGCCGCTGCATTGTGATTACACTGTCGAACCTCCGAACGAAAGCTCTCAATCTACATCTCCTGACAAACTTGCTGACTGCTCAGCAGAGCCCCAGACTCTACATTCTAGTCTGTCACATCACGGGCGACACAATACGCGGCTACGATTAAGTCCCCTCGTTCAGAAGACGACTACCCAAAATCTCGACTTTATGTCAAATCGCCGAAGTGAAATATCCAACCCTTTGCCTGACTATAATAATTGGCTTTTTTTGCATATCTCAAGACCTCGTTTACGAACATCATCAGCCGGTGGCGGCCTGTGATTCAAAGAAAGACGTAAGTTGTCAACTTATGCTTTCCGCGGGTCTATACCTCACGCCTCACGGCTAATGATCTACAGAAACACATTTGATTCTTGATGCTCCACGCGCGAAACCTTTTCTGAGCAACATCCGCTTTCATCCATTTTCGTGACAGATGACCACCCATGTCTGGCAATTCAATTGTATGTATATAGATGCGATAACAGGCCTACATTTAGTATAGTATGAATGACAGACAGTTACTGTGAAATGGAAGCTAGAACTCGTGAATGCCCAGGCCAACTGTGGAGATATGGATATATATCGTCCAACTTGCTGTCACCACTGGACTGTAAACGTAATGTGACATGCGGTATCTGTCCTAGAGGCGTGTCAGATTTAGTGAACATGGGGTAACAGGTGGATGCTTCGAAAGAGCACCTCGGCTTCGAGAAAACCGGACTACTCTTCGATGATGGCATGTAAAGCTTTTCGCAAGCTGTCGCTAATTTGGACAATGGAATGATAGGTATGGGCCGTGCTGGGCGCGGCTGGCGAAGTTCGGGAAGCAGTACCGGTGTTGGTGGTGTGGGAGGGCAACTCGATGAAGTTGTTGAAACCGAAGAGTAAGAGGAGGCTGATGCTGGTGATAACGGAGGAGAATTAGGAGATGCGATTGTGATCGGTAATACAATGGATACAGGCTGTGATGATACAGAGGGTCGATAATGATACGGAGACCCGGTGGAGTGGTAGTTGTGTGGCGGCTGCGGCCCTACCATAGAAGAGTCACTGCTGTCTCTGGCACCTTCAAAGGATGCAGCAGAGGTCAGTGAAAACGGCGATGCAGGACCGAAGAGGTCATCTTCAACAAGGAAACTCCCACGCCATTCAGCCTCATAGGTTTGGCTAGGCTGAGGGCAGGAAAGAGAAGATCGAGCTACGGAGACGGGACTATAGCATGAAACGGTGTTATCCCTCGACGGCCATTGCATCGCCGCATCGAGGTGTGATCGCCGATGGCAATGGGAGCCGCGAGACGTTGCGTCGAATTCCATTTCTACGTCTTCCCAAACTCTAGTTTCTTGACAGGGAGAAGAAAGTGGCAGGTTGCTTTTTTCGCTGCTAAAACTATTGTCCCACCACATTTTATACGAGTCGCTGGTTGATGGTGAGTGAAACACGGGTTTCATGTCGGAGAGACGGGACGATTCGCCGCACTTATAGAATGTCGGACTATCAGCGGGGGTAGTTGACCCTTCGGCACTGAGAGATACTTCATCAAAGTCATACATAAGCAAGGAAGGCGAGCTGGCAAAAGCGGTATAACTGATATCCATCTCCATGACAAAGTAGGTGTGTGTGTGGATGATGGGGCGAGATGACCAGGGGGAACGTGGGTCAAAGAATGGTGAAGCAAGTTACACACTGACAGGCTTTAAGGGCCACAGAGATGTCCTGATTGATGACAGCCATCTTTTACTTGAAGCGGTGGCGCGGGACATCTATGACTGTAGAAGTGAAAGAAGGACAGTGATCACCGATTTATGAAGTCAAGGAGGCGTAGCAACAACGCAATCCAGGAACACCACGCAATTAATTGCCGTAACCGGGGAAGAGAAGATAGTGGTTCAAAGACATGAATCACTTTGGCTGACATGCAACACCCGAAAAGGCTGTGGAACGAGGAAGAGAAGTTGGATCAGACACAGATGGAAGCACACTAAGGTTGCACACTAAGATTGATACTGAATCAACCTGGTTCCTTGCGTTATGGACCATCAAATGGATGGCCACATCATCTCAGGGTAATCACCCGACCTAGCCCACAATTGAACGAAGGAAACCAGAGACGAGTTCCTTGGTCGAAGAAGCCTCAGTGTGATTAACCCCGAAACAGTCGCGCTGCGCGGGTACTTAAGTACAACTCGACTGAAACTGCCGTGAGAGCGATGAGGCAACCCTCGGATCTTCTTTGTTTGAAGCCTTGATCTGGTAGATCGTGTCCAGGAGAAAATCACAACATATGTTGCATGCGCGCGGCTGTTGTGACGATGCAAGGTTCGTCCGTTTCCTCTTTGACCGACATTACGTATACGAGAGTTTTGGAACAATACACATTATCCGCAGTTGACTTGGTTGGTCACCTCATTAGCCGCCTTTCAATACTTTCATGGATGAGACCAGATGTGGTATCAACGATTGATCAAACCAACATGTGAAGCATGGATGGATGTTTGAATTTTGGGCCAAGTACTTATTCTCTATCCGTTAACCTATACTTGACGCACAACCATGGAATGCCCATCATGGCTTCGAACATTTCGAGCATCGGCAGAAGCTCGTTAAGGCTGCGGAAGGCAATGGATACTTATCTGTGCAGACAAGGAATGAAGATGTATTATTATAAGTGGAAAGGATGAATGTTAGGAATTCGCCACATTATGTAAAACTATCTTTGAGGACAAAGATAACGATACCTCCTACACCCAGGTAAGAATGACACATGATGCATCGAAGGACTCGCCATGTGCCCGGGCAGCTCACTCAGCCACTGCGAGTCCTCCCATTGCCTTTTGGACTTCCCTCATTGCCTGATCAACACTTCCGCCCTGTGAGGAACTGCTTCCTGGGCTACTGCTGCCACCATTCAAGACTCGAGGCCCCAAAGCTGGATGTCTTACACCGAGCGCAGCACCCAACATTCGTTTACCCGGATCACCAATGCGGGGACCTCCACCGCTGAGGTCGGACTGCGAGCTTGTCGCGAGAATGGCAGAGTCCGTCGGGGAATTACCGTGCGAAGTTGCAACTGTTTCACCTAACGACGAATTGATGAGGTAATTAAGAGTGGGATGGGTGGGGAGAGAGGGAAGGGTAGGCGATGGTTCACGGCCATTGGAAGTAGAGTTTTCAGGTATGGTGATGTGCTGGCTGGTGCGGTTTGAAATAGCCTGAGCTGGTGGAGCAGCAGAGACTGTGCGAGCAGGGGGAAAGGCGGAAACAGAGGCAGAGCGTACGTTGTGGGTACGGGAAGGATTGCTGTTGTACTGGCCGCGTGAATTGACAGTTTGGATGATGGTCTGCGCGTCGGGGCCGTCGTAGGGCCTGATGGTCGCAGACGCACCAGTGGGAGATGAAAGAATTGCAGGAGGAGAGGCTATCGTCTGCAGATAAGCACGTTTGGCTGGACAGCTTCAGCCATTGCACCCAAAACATACCACCTCACTCACCGACAACAGGATCTTGAAACACAATCAGAAGGCTCGTGTCGTCCCTCCATTTGATTTTGAAGCCCCCATTCATGGATTCATATTCAGAGAACGCAGATTGAATGTCCTTAGTCTTGAGTTCCTTGGAAAAGCCGGTCAAAGAGAGTATACGGGTGACCGAAGCAGAGAGGCCGGCAATTGATGCTGACATGGTGGATAGATAGCGGCAAAACAACGAAATGGATTTAAAATGCAACGTGTAGAGGTAAGACCAGCAAAAAAAAAGAAAAAGCGAGCGGATTTGCAGACGGGAAACTATTACAGCGACAGCAATGACAATGACGGCAGCGAACCCTTGATTCACTTTTCTGATCAGACATTCCCACGCTCATCATCTATTCAAATCTAGTATACTCATTACAGCTTGTCGTAGTAGGTATCAAGAGGAGGAATTTCAGGCTACACATCCTCATTAGTATAGGCTGGCACTCCAAGTTGAAAACACAGACCTTGAGACCCTTGCGAGTACGAATCTTGGTGACGATCTCCTCGAGTTTGCTCCCCTTGTCAAGGGGCGAGCCCGCCATTATCTCCCAATGATCAAACACACTCTGCGGGAAGGCCTGTCCGGAAGTATGCGAGCGCAGCTCACCGTTGAAGCCGAATGACTCGGAGACAGGGAGGTAGGCCTTGATGGTAAACATGGGTGTTCCCGGGCGCTGCTCCTCGCTGAACACTTGGCCACGGCGTTTGTTCAAGCAAGAGTAGACACCGCCGATGGCGGTCTCAGGGCACTGAATTTCGACTAAATCAAGGTCAACAAAGAAAAAGTAAAACTGGATGACGTCGGTCACGAACCGAGGTAGATAGGCTCTTGGAGACCGGGGTTGGCGAGGAGAGACGCGGCATAGCAGGCGCGGCGCATGGTGGGAATGATCTGTCCTCCTCCACGATGGATAGCATCAGCATGGAGCTATGTCACCAAATTAGAAATTGTTTGTACGAAAAGCGCCACATATCTCACCGTAACATCGAGAATGTTGTAGCGAACGCCACGGACGTTCTCTTCAGCGCAAACACCTTCCTTGGTTGCCCACTGAAGAGCAGCAATACAAGAGTCTTTAATTTCGTTCAAGTATTGCACACCCTTCGTGACATCAACAAGCAAGTTAGGTCCAGTGGTATCGGGACCGAATGCCCAGATCTTCCTAGCTTCAGTGACATCCCATCCAAATTCGTCAGCGAGAAGACGAGCGCGAAGCTTGAAATCGTCCCTGGCGTTGACCTTGCCACTCTCAATGGCCTTGACGACCTCCTCATCAATGGGCGAAGCCTTGATATAGAGACGATTGTGCTTGTTCTGCGACTTGGATAAAGCAACAATGCTAGACTCGGCCTTGACGGTTTCGCGGTAGGGAACGACAGGGTCCGAAATCTTGAGAGGAACGCCGGCATGGTCTTCTTGAAGATCCTGCGTACAAATTCAGCAACACAATGTGATATTGACACAAATTATCGTACTTTCAAGCAAATCTCCAAGTGAAGCTCGCCAGCACCAGCGACGATGTGCTCACCAGTTTCAGAAATCCAGGCCTGGACGCAAGGATCGGATTTGGACAAACGCTTGAGTCCTTCAACGAGTTTGGGAAGATCAGCAGCGTTCTTAACCTCGACAGCAACTTGTACGACAGGGGAGACGGAGAACCTCATGACCCTCATGTTGTGGGCCGTCTCAGAAGTAGTGAGGGTTCCACTCTTGAGCAAGAACTGATCAATACCAACGAGACCAACGATGTTGCCGGCGGGACAGTCTTCAATGGGCTCAACGGAACGACCCATCATGAGGACAGTGCGCTGGATCGACTTGATGAAGAGGTCGTCCTTCTTGCCAGGGATGTAATTGGGGCCTTGAATACGGATCTTGGGGCCAGAGCGCACAGTACCAGAGAAGACACGACCGAACGCGTAGAAGCGACCCTTATCAGAGGTGGGGACCATCTTGGAGACGTAGAGAACTAGAGGACCGTTGGGGTCGCAGTCGCGGATACCGATGGCAGACTCATCATCCAAGGGACCCTCGTAGAGAGTATCAACACGGTACTTCTGGGCAGCAGCGGCAGAAGGAAGGTTGATGACAATCATCTCCAGAAGAGAGTCGCCGCAAGGGAGGAACTTGCGCATGATAACCTTGAGGAGAGCCTTACCCTCGAGGTCCTTCTCGTCTTGGACAAGCTTGATGCCCAGCTTGTCGCACATGGGCTCGATAGCATCCTTCTTGAAATTCATGACAGCATCGAAGATCCTGAAGATGGGATCGAGAACGAATGTGTTGAATGCACGCTCAAGAGGCTTGCCATCAGCACCAGTGGCACTCGTGGTCCACTTACGGGTGGCGGGGTTGAAATAGTTGTCGCCCCACAACTTAGTCATCATCTTGTCCTTGTCAACGCCGAACTTCTTTGCATAGCGGGAAGCGAATTGACGAAGAGTGAAACCCCATCCATGAAGACCGGATCCAAAGGCAACGGTACCCTTGTCAGGGTAAACCTGGACGTCACCAAGAACAGGGTCATTGTAAGTAGAGATGATGACATTGACGCTCTCAATAGTACGAGAAAAAGACTGGTAGAGTTCCTCCTTCTCAATTTGGAGCTCGAGAAGGGCACGGTCAACCTTGTTGATGACAACAATAGGCTTGATCCTCTCTGTAAGGGCTTGACGCAAAACAGTCTCCGTCTGGACACAGACACCGTCAATGCAGTCTACAACAACGAGGGCACCATCGGTGACGCGGAGAGCAGCGGTAACCTCGGAAGAGAAATCGACGTGTCCGGGGGAGTCGATCAAGTTGATCAAGAACTCATTTCCTGAGCGACTTATAAACAGATGAGATGATCTGGGTGAAAGTACAAACTTACCAACGGTTTTTTGTTTGATAGAAGCAACATCCTCTTTATCGAGCTCGAAGTACATACTGATGGCGGTAGATTTGATAGTGATACCACGTTCTTTCTCATCTGGCCTTGTATCCATATAGCGAGTATTTCCAGCGCTAGCAGTAGCGATGATTCCAGCCTTTGAAACCAAAGAGTCCGAGAGGGTAGATTTTCCATGATCGACTGCGATACCAGTCAGGAAAAAAAAATCTTATCACGTCCGCCAGATATCAGGACACACCGTGAGCAATAACGGACATGTTCCTAATGTTGGTGGGCTTGTCCATGAGGGCCCGAATCTGATCTGAAAGGGGGTCAGAAGTGTCAGGATCACCAACGGGCTGCAGAGCAGTCAGGCCAACCTGTTGTGAAATTACTACGAGCGTTGATAAGTACATCTCCGGATGTGATCAAGAGAAAGACCTACACCATGGCTGCTGGCTATTTTACGGGGAAACAAGGAGGAATTAGAAGTGAGAAAAAAACTGTACAATCGATGGCAACGACCGAGTACAGAGAAAGAGACGAGGGGAGAGCTGTTATCACGATTTATAAAAAGCGAGAAAAAAAGAACTTATGTAAGCAATTTCGGAAGCGCACATTCGTCCGCTCCCGAGCCCGCACCTGGTCGCCCGTCTTACACAGCAGACTAACTCTTAGTAGAGCCTGTCAGTTGTCATTCGGTTAAACCCATAAAAGTTATTATTTCGACGAACCTTCACAAGTTTAGTCTCAGGTATGAATCGTTGTGAGTCATCATTACATATACTATTCAAAGATGCGAAGCTGGAACAAAACCTGTAGTTGTATACCAACGCCAAGCACTAAGAAAATTCGTTAAAGCTTGTCATAATAGGTATCGAGGGGAGGAATCTCGGGCTGGAAAGTAGTTGAGCAAAAAAGAGTTCTGAAAGATAGAGCCTGGCATACCTTGAGACCCTTACGAATACGGATCTTTGTTACGAGTTCCTCTATTTTGGAACCCTTTTCCGTAGGGGCTTGAGTAGACGATGCATTGTCAATATGTAGTATCACCATTATATTCCCCCTGACTTACATCCAGGCATAACTTCCCAGTGGTCGAAGACACTCTGAGGGAATGCTTGACCTGCAGTGTGTGAACGCAACTCTCCATTGAAACCGAATGACTCGTTGACGGGGAGGTAAGCCTTGACAGTGAACATAGGAGTTCCTGGCCTCTGTTCTTCGCTGAACACTTGACCACGACGTTTGTTCAGCACGCTATAAATGCCGCCAATGGCATTTTCAGGACATTGGATTTCAACTAAGAAAAGTTCACATTAACGAAAACTTGATAAAGAAGCACCTAGACTTACCGAGATAGATCGGTTCCTGGATACCCGGCGTTGCGAGTAGGCATGCAGCGTAACAAGCGCGACGCATTGTCGGAATGATTTGTCCACCGCCACGATGAATGGCATCGGCATGCAACTAGGCAGTATATTAGCATGACCGGTAAAAAAATCCCGTAAAAAGGCATACCGTAACGTCTAGAACGTTGAAACGTACACCACGCATGTTCTCTTCGGCGCAAACACCTTCCTTGGTCGCCCACTGGAGTGCCGCAATACAAGAATCCTTGATTTCGTTCAAGTACTGGACTCCTTTCGTAACATCGACCAACAGGTTGGGACCAGTAGTATCTGGACCAAACGCCCAAATCTTCCTGGCGTCGGTGACATCCCAACCGAACTCGTCGGCCAAAATACGAGCTCGAGCTTTGAAATCGTCACGGGCATTGACCTTACCACCTTCAATAGCCTTTGTCAGTTCCTCATCGATAGGCATAGCCTTGATATAAAGCCTGTTGTGCTTGTTCTGCGACTTAGACAAAGCAACGATGCTGGACTCGGCCTTGACAGTCTCGCGGTAAGGAACAACGGGATCTGAGATCTTGAGAGGAACACCAGCATGGTCCTCTTGCAAATCCTGAACATTCAATTGTGAGTCATCAGGAAAGAGACAAACAGAAGAAGATCGATACCTTCAAGCAGATCTCCAAGTGAAGCTCGCCAGCACCAGCAACGATGTGCTCACCAGTTTCCGCAATCCAGGCTTGGACGCAAGGGTCGGATTTGGACAAACGCTTGAGTCCTTCAACGAGTTTGGGAAGATCAGCAGCGTTTTTAACCTCGACAGCAACTTGTACGACAGGGGACACAGAGAACCTCATGACCCTCATGTTGTGGGCGGTCTCAGAAGTGGTGAGGGTTCCGCTCTTGAGCAAGAACTGATCAATACCGACGAGACCAACGATGTTACCAGCAGGGCAGTCCTCAATAGGCTCAATATAACGACCCATCATCAATACGGTACGTTGAATGGCCTTAACGAAGAGGTCCTCTTTCTTGCCGGGGACGTAGTTGGGGCCTTGAATACGGATTTTGGGGCCAGAGCGGACGGTACCGGAAAAGACACGACCGAACGCGTAGAAACGACCTTTATCGGAAGTAGGAACCATCTTGGAGACGTAGAGAACAAGAGGGCCGTTGGGGTCACAATCACGGATACCAATGGCAGACTCATCGTCAAGAGGACCCTCATAGAGAGTTTCAACACGATATCTTTGGGCGGTGGCAGGGGAGGGAAGATTAATAACTATCATCTCTAACAGAGAGTCTCCGGCGGGAAGGAATTTGCGCATGATAACCTTGAGCAATGCTTTGCCCTCTAAGTCGCGTTCATCCTGAGCCAACTTCACGTCCAACTTCTCAAGCATTGAGGTGACCACATCCTTTTTGAAGTTCATCACGGCATCAAAGATTTTGAAGATAGGATCGAGAACGAAAGCATTGAAGGCGCGCTCCAGAGGCTTTCCGTCAGCACCTGTGGGACTTGTAGTCCATTTGCGTGTGGCTGGATTGAAGAAATTGTCGCCCCACAACTTCGCCATCATCTTATCTCGGTCGACACCGAACTTCTTCGCATAGCGAGCAGCGAATTGACGGAGGGAGAAGGCCCATCCATGTAGACCGGAGCCGAATGCGACTGTTCCCTTATCAGGGTAGACCTGGACATCACCAAGAGCCTCATCGTGGTATGTCGAAATGATGACATTCACGGTCTCAATTGTTCGCTGGAAGGATTGATAAAGCGATTCCTTGTCGACCTGAAGTTCTAGCAAGGCACGGTCGACCTTGTTGATAATCACGACGGGTTTGATGCGTTCACCAAGGGCTTGCCTGAGAACGGTTTCCGTTTGAACACAAACTCCTTCAACGCAGTCCACTACAACAAGAGCACCATCAGTGACTCGGAGCGCGGCCGTCACTTCCGAAGAAAAGTCTACGTGACCCGGGGAGTCGATCAAGTTGATCAAAAATTCATGGCCTAGCGCACTCAATACCTGAGAATGAAAATGAAGACAACAAACGTTGTACAACGCTTACCGTCAGTTTTCTGTTTGATAGCCGGCAACTCCTCTTTGTCCACCTCGAAATACATCGAGATTGCAGTGGACTTGATCGTGATCCCGCGTTCTTTTTCGTCATCTCGCGTATCGGTGAACCGCATATCTCCAGCCTTGGCTGCAGCGATAATCCCAGCTTTCGATACGAGAGAATCGGTCAGGGTAGATTTTCCATGGTCAACTTCATTCGTATCACACGGTAAGATTGTCTCTTATAAAGTAAAACTACAAATAGGTATACTTACCATGAGCAATAACACTCATGTTGCGAATATTCGTGGGCCGGTCCATAAGCTGCCGGATCTGATCTGCGATCGCGATACGACGATGAGCGGGGTATGAACATTGACCCCGACGAGCGGGATCAATTAATTAAGCGACTGACCGACTGTAAAGTTACTGGGCAGATCGGGAACGATGAGGGCTGGATTCGATCGATCAAACTAAGGAAGAACGTACACCATGATGTCTAAGCTCTGGTGAGTAGTCTCTCAAATTTCTTTAAGGAATATCTAGGTAGGACGACTAGAATTGTTGCACAGGGACAGTGTTGTCAACGAGCGGGGCAAGAACAACGTTCGTCGATTGTGGAGAGGGTAAAGTTTGCGTCAAACTTGATTACATACTTTATCGATGCGCGTTTTAGGGCAGGCTGACTGCGTCAGCACGGCTATCATACCCAAGCCAGGGGCGAGACCTCACTTGCTCCAGGTTCATGTAAACAATACACGTCGAACATTTTTCACTCGCGAATTGCTTGTCCGACACCATCCAGCTTATCACGTCTCTTCATTTTTTCGTCTTGACACTTCGCGAGGAGATCGGTTTTCAATTTACATAAACCCGTGTCCGGAAAAATATATACGGACTATCTGCACTCATGACAAACCCACAACTCCACCCTCTTGAAGTGAATTCCTTGACAGGAGAACCATTCCTACGCTTGAAGAGCCACAAGCAAATCATCATCACGCCCCCTCGACCAGAAGATGTCGCACTTTACCCCGCTATTATGAATGATTCTCGCATTTATGAATGGTTAGGCAGTCCGCCTTTCCCTTACACATCAGGTATGTTCAGTGTCATAAAATCCAGGGCCTTTGGTAACACAGTTCGAAAGAACATGCAGAAGAATGGTATCTGAGGACCAAAGCCTTATCAGACAGTGTTCTAAAAAAGCTAGATGCTGCTCGTGATGTGCCAGATGCGATTCTTTTGAATCATTGTCCGATTAGAAACATTCGTGAATTGAAAGAGGATGGCTCTGACGTCTTCTTGGGGGACATTGGCATCTTCAGGGTTGTAGATGGGAGATTGCTAGTCCCACAGGAGGAAGATATCAACGAAGAGACAAAAGCCAAGTACAAGGCAGCCAATGATGCCCTCCCTCTGGGCGACCCAGACATTGTTTGGAGTGTTGGATGTGAGTGGCTTTCAATATCTTTTCAGCCTGTTTCTCAATGTCTCAGACTACATAATACCAAGTTGTCATGGTCGAGGCATCATGACAGATGCCTTGCAAACATTATTGTGGGGTTGGGCAGTCCCTAGGATGGGAGTACGCCACATTATTGGGTCTGCATTCGAGGGTAACACAGGTAGCCTTCGGGTTCTCCAGAAGAATGGGTTCATGCCATCGAGGTTCTTCAAGAATCACATCCAAATGAGAGGACAGTGGCGCAGCTTGCATGTCTTGGAATGGAGGCAATCCTATGATAAACATCCACGGAGCTTTTGAATGCTTCTGTTGAAGGAACGACACAGTGTGCGCAACCTGCATTTCCTTGGCAGAGAATCATTTGATTGATGGAAGGATGCAGCCCTGGCTGAAGCCTAGGGAGTCATCTGCAGGCAGAAGGAGGTGACTTTGTTGTTAGTTTTCCCACCACTGTGAACGCTACAGAAAAAGAAAAAAAAAAGAGAGATTAATTAGGAGAATGTCTATATCTGGAAATGTATACATGAGGGGATGAACTAGGGGTCAAATGTTCTGCTCCAACCTCAAGGAGAGCAAATGATTAGTCTACTCCAATGTAAACAACTTTGACTGAAAAGTCTTCTTCTTTTTTTTTTTTTGGTGGTATCGGTAGCGCGTAGACAGTGTACTTAGCCAACCTCTACGAGCTAGGATATGGACATGTGGATGTCTTTCTTCTATTTTGTGATATGATTCCGGGTTTGTCTATGGGGCCACCCCGCGGAAATGCTTTTACGCACAGAGTGTAGGACTCAGGCTAGCCAATACCCACTAAAACCGCGGCTGCTTTCCTCCACGACTTTCTCGGAGGGATGCCTTCTGGCAATAGGTTTTCCCATGTTCTCGTGATCATTTCGGTATCTGTTGCCCTCTTCCCAAACCTCCTACTATCCGTTATGCCAGGCAATCTAGTTTAATCCTTTTTGATAGGGCAGCTTTTATCCTCCCCTCTATTTCTTTCTTCATAAGGGTGTGTTCCGGGTCCGCTTCCCTTCTGATTATCCACTTGCATCTTATCTTCCAGATCGTGTAGGCTTCTGATGTGACTATCATGGAGAGGCGTCTGTCACCTTTGCTCTTCCCTGGGATTGCTTTTGTTATCGCGCAGCCTAGCTGATCACCCAGTGATGGTTTGCTGTAGGTTATATTTCTTAGTTCCATGACCTTTCTCACGAAATCCCAGACCAGTTCCTGTCCTGAGGTTTGACACTCGGTCAGAATGTGTTTGAGTGATTCTTTGACCCTGCAACTCGGGCAGATCACCCTGTTCTCATAATCTTTGATGTGTGTCCAGTATCTTCCTACTTTGAAGGCATTGTGGGTTGCTTTCTACATGACAGCTTTCACCTCTCTCGAGAGGTTTTTGTTCCTCAGTGATGTCCATATCTGTTTATCGGTTGGCACCTCGCCATTTCTGTCTTTCGCTGTCCATCTGACCATATCTAGGTGTATTATAGTCCCTTGTCTGGTCGGTCTCAAGGCACTCTTTATTATACCTTTGTATGCTAAGGCTTCTGTCATTGATGCTAGTTTGGCTCCAGGGAGGTCATAGCCTTTTGGTATTGCCAAAGAAACGTGGTCTGAGATTATTTTTCTCACACCTAGGTTTGCCAGTGCATCTGCTTCCTCATTTCCTTCTATTTCTGCATGACCCTTAACTTTTTTCAGGATAGTAAGGCCTGTTCACGCTCTTACCTGTGCAGCTAGTGGGCATAGTATATCTGTTAACAACAGAGACTCAGTCGGTGTATAAATGACTAGATTGTGCCTATATACCTGTTAACAAGAGACTAATAACTATGTCAATTACTAGTAATTCCAGATATAAGATTGCACATACCTCAGTTGGTGTATAAATGACTGAGGTATGTTATTTCCAATTCCAAGCCTACAACCACAACTGTATAGTTTTCTGATCACCCTGCTGCGGTACACTTCTCACATGGTAACTGTGCCTTGCTACACATGCCACAATCCCTCTCCAACACTCCCCCAGACTTGTGGTATGCGTCAAGCACTGCATAGACAGAGAGCCAGGCAGAACTTGTGGTGTTGGGGGCATGGAAGCGGCTTTGTGAATAAGTCAGCAATATTTTCCTCAGATGGTACATATTCAATTTAGATTTTCCCCTCCTCAACTGAGTGGCGTATGAAATGGTGTCGAATGTCAATGTGCTTGACGCAATTGTGGTCTTTCTTGTTCTCGGCTATCATGATCAATCCATTGTTGTCACCCTTCAGGGCAGTGGGAAGGGGAACACCAAAACCAATCTCTGCTAGGGCTGAAAACATCCATTGTACCTGCTTGGCCGCTCTTCCTAGGGCAATATACTTGGCCTCTGTCATAGAGGTCAACACGGTATCTTGGTATTTAGCGCTCCAACATGTGGGTCCTCTGGCTTGAATGAAAACTCCTTCAGATATTGATTTCTGCATGTCTACGTCTGCTGCAAAGTCCGAATCATAGTACCTGTGTGGTATGTAGTTGGTATAGTCCAGTCTCCGTAACACAGTTTGTATGATAATGTACCTTTATATATTGCATAATGTGAAGCAATGCCAACCAGTGTGGCTTCCCAGGATTCGTCATGAATCTGCTGAGGCAGGTGATTGCAAAAGCAATGTCTGGGCGGATGCCAACTTGGGCGTACATTAATGAGCCAAGTACCTCTGAGTAGGGCTTGTCTTTCATGTACTGTCAATCTTCCTCGGTTTTCGGTGCCTGGGATTGGCTGAGTATGATTCCTGGAGGTAACGGTGTGTATTTTGGGGTGCAATCAGCCATACCAAACTTCTCCAGGGTATGCTTCAAGTATTCTTCCTGGTTGAGTGTGATGAGACGACTCCCCTGGTTGTGTGTGACCCTTATGCCCAGGACAAACTTGATATCCTTGAGGTCTTTGATTTCGTACTTTTCACCAAGTTCTTTCCATGCTTTTTCTGCTTCCACTTTTGACAATGACATCCCTGACATATCATCAGTGTAATATACTGGTCACCGTCCTTTTGCCATTTCTATCCCTCGATCTCACTGACTGGTCTGCCTCAGACTGCTTATAGCCTAGCCACCTCATTTCATTGTCTAGTGCCTTCCACTAATTTCTGGCACCATCCATCGTTCCATATAGTGCCTTGTCGAGTAGGGAGACCAACTCTCTCTCATTCCCCTCCATGTCATCCTCCACTGCCATACTTCCCTGAACCCACTCACCCTCATTGACATCCACACAATACACCTCACTGGCTTTCACCTCATACCCCTCCAGTTGCTCCATTAGTATAGGGACCTGCATTGGCACATTCAGGTATGTACTCGTATAATCAACTTGCCAGATTTTGTAGTCCTCAACAGCACCAACCACTAGGTTCATGTGGAGGGACTTGTACTTAACAACTGACATGTAGGTTGCAAAGTAGTCAACCCTAGGGATCTGGGAGAAACCCTTCGCAACTAGTCTGGCCTTCCTCCCTACAACCTTCCCATCCACACCATACTTCAACGTGAAAACCCATTGGTTTCTTCATAGTTCTCGTGCCCTCGGGTCTCTCAACAAGCCACCAGACCTTGTGTTCATGCATTTGCGCCATCTCCTGGTCCATGGGAGCACGCCACAAATCTGGACGACGCATTGCCTCCGAGTACAATTTTGGGATCTACAGCTCATCAGGGTCAGCGGTGCATGTGGACAATGCACCAGGCATAGCCACGAAGGTGTCCTCCTCACTCTCAGGCTTGGTGTCATCAAGGGCGACTGAGTCCTTGCTAGGTGGTGGTGACATAGCTGCGCTTACCCTCTCGGCAAGATGGGCAGATCTGCAAGGCAGCACAATGGGTGCTGGTGTCAGCATGGTCAGGGAAGTCGACGTGGGGGATGGGCACTCAGGTAGGGGCAACACACCAGGCGCACCCAAGGAGTCAGGCAGTGGGGCATCAAGTACATCATAAAGGTCTGCTGCTGCGCCATCTCTGTCATTGGGCAGTGTGCAATGCGCAACACCCTCCTCAAACACGACATCACGAGAGCGGAAGATCCTCCCCGAGCTGCATTTAAGTAACTTGTAATTGCCAGCCCCAAAGTAGCCAACAAGTGCGCAACATATTGACCAGGCCCCCAGCTTGCTGCCACCCTCCTCCCAAGGAACTTTAGCATAAGCTGTGCACCCAAAAGGGTGGAGGTAAGACACGTTGGGCTTCTTCTCAGTCTGTATCTCATTGGGTGTCTTGCTAGGGTGATGTGAGGTCGGCATGAAATCCAACACATAAGCTGCTGTAGAAGCGGCCTCGCTTCAGTAGTGCGCAGGAAGGCACAAGTTGCTAAGCATGCTTCAGGCAAGGTCCAGAATAGTTCTGTTCCTATGCTCAACCACACCGTTCGCTGCAGATGAATGCAAGGGCATTGTCTCGTGTCTGATCCCTCGCTTCTGGCAGTACTCATCCCATAAGTCATTGATGAACTCCTTACCGCCATCCATCTGGACACATTTAACCTGCATGCCCATCTGCATCTCGACCCTCACATCAAAAGCCTCAAAACAGGCAAGCATACTCTCCTTAGATTTGTGGGAAAGGAATCAGACCTCACAATCTGCTCCTGCTTGGTCAGTCGCAACAAGCATGAGGAACTTGCCTCCAGTCGTCTGAACATGTGCAGGGCCCCACAGGTCAATTGCAACTTGTTCATATGGTGCCGACTCTAGCATGACAACAGCATCAAAAGGACAGCGAGATTGCTTGCCCAAAATGCAATCTTTGCACTTGCCATTCATGGACATAGTCGTGACTGCAAGGCCGTCGACTGTGCCCTGGCATATCATGGCTTGCAGTGTCAACTCACTGATGTGGCCCAGGATGGCAGTGCCATGTTTCAAAGTCTGCAGGGTGGTGTAGCAAGCGAGCCACTAGTGCAGTTGGCAGTGGCGAGACAAACTCAACAATGAACATGGTCCCAGTCATAGGGCACCATATGAAGGGCTGGCCATCCAAAGCATAAAGCAAAGCGCCATCTCCGTCAATGCCCAGGCAGATGCTCTTGTGGACAAGTGAGCCAATTGAGACAAGGTTGTGGTCCAACCCGGGGGCATGTAGTGCATTATCAAACATGATCTCAATAACTTCTTCCCCAAAACTGACCCACTTGTGAACGTGCCCACAGCCCATGATGTTGAAAGAGCCATTTGCAGCTAAACCCGTCTTGGATGCCCCATCCGGCAGTCCATACATGACAAAATCATTCTGATCAGTGAAGAAATGTTGGCTGGCTGCAGAGTCAGGGTAGGTGATGCGGTTGATGGAGGTGCCACTAGTCAGGGCTGAGAAAGCAAAGCACCAGGGGGTTGAGGCGTTGCTGGCCGACATGATTGCAGAATTAGCCTGCAGCATGGCAGTGCTCTGGTTTGTAGCAGGGGTAGCCACCTGGGTAGTGCCAGCCGCACCACTCATGCCCCCACCGTGAGCCTTCTTCCACCAATCTGGGTACTGGCCCTCCAGGCCACTGCCTTTTCTAAAGCATTTGTCAATGGTATGCCCAGCATACCCGCAATTGGGGTTTGTGCACACTCCATGGTCCCTGGGGCCATGACCAGCCTGAGCAACCAGAGCCTGTGCTGACTTTGCAGGGGCAATGGCGGATGTGCTATGGAGGAGAAGCACATGGGTTGTCAGCCTCACAATGACACTCACAGACGTTTTCTCATTGATCAATGAACTGGTGATGGCAGCTCACAAGCTGGGCATAGATCAAATAACGTATGCACGAAAATGGCCATCATCGATCCCTGCACCCTGGTCATTAGCCTTGGACCATGCAGTCTGCAGCGCTTTGAAGTGCACCTTGATGCTTGTGCTATTGACATACCTGATGGAGCCCAACTCCTCCTCAGCGTGGATCAGTCCCAGATCAGTTTTGGCATCATGCAGGGCCATCAATGATGCCCATGCATCAGCTGCCAACCCATCCATTTTAACCCCAGCACCAATGGGGTTGACAACATTCAGAGTAATCATAGCGCACGCGAACACATCATGCTGTGACCATTTGTCCGCTGTGGGGGATGAAGCGCCCCACCAGGTTGTTGCAGTAGTTGAGGGGGACTTAGGGCTGGGTACCATGATCTTGCCGGTCAGGTATCCTAACAGGCTGTGGCCATGCGTGGCCTCAGTGATTGTCATCTTGAAAGCCACCCAATTTGAGCCATTGAATCTCTCCTCCACCCACCAGGAGAAGGAACAGGGGGGGTTCTGGGACATGCTTCTTGGTCGGTGTCAGGTAGGTCAGAAAAAATTTTAAGGGTCATTTTACTGAGTGGCATGGGGCCAATAACCTGTTAACAACAGAGACTTAGTCGGTGTATAAACAACTAGATTGTGCCTATATACCTGTTAACAACAGAGACTAATAACTACATCAATTACTAGTAATTCCAGATATAAGATTGCACATACCTCAGTCGGT
Source organism: Termitomyces sp. MG145 (assembly GCA_003313055.1). Lineage (NCBI taxonomy): Eukaryota > Fungi > Basidiomycota > Agaricomycetes > Agaricales > Lyophyllaceae > Termitomyces > Termitomyces sp. MG145. The sequence continues at coordinate 76,985 of QGOB01000338.1, read as the reverse complement.
GTATAAACAACTGAGGTATATTATTTCTAATTCTGAGCCTACAACCACTAACTGTATAGTTTTCCGATCACCCTGCTGCGGTACACTTCTCACGTAGTAACCGTGCCTTGCTACACATGCCACGATCCCTCTCCAACAATATCTTTATTTACTGCTCCTATCCAGCCTTTATTCTCTCTTCTCGTTAGGCAGTCTATCATGATTTGGGAGTTGCTTCTAATTTTTATTGACTGGTTTAGTGGTGTCATTTGTACTGCTACTAGAATAGCCACTGCTTTGCTAGTGTTGTTTGTTTGTAGTATATTTGGCAGGAGTCTTATGGCTAAATTCCTGGGGTCTTGGGGTCTATACCAAATGCCTGCACCTGCTGCTGCTTGGCCATCCTTGTCTCAGATGCACAAGCCGTCCGTGTATATAGTATTTACTTTGGGTTCCTCTTAGGGTCCTCTGCTGTAGTTTGTTGTGCTCTCAGGCCAGGTATTCTGCTGGGCCAGGATTCTAAATCATTCTTCCAGGGAGTTTTCCGTAACAAAATTTAATTCAAAAAGCAGCCCATCATCTTCATGGGTGATTTCCTTTTCCTGCATGCTCATCCCTCTCTCAGTTTTGGATGCAGATGGATTCCAGTTATTATCTAGTTTGGCTATGTGGGCCTTCGCTGATTTGCCACAGCCATGGGGGTTTTGGCACCCCTTTCTTCTATGTTCTCGGCATGGTTTACATGCACAGTTTCTATGCGGCTTATGTCTAGGGTTAGTGGTCAGGTCTAGTAAGGTTTCCAGGCTTGCATGTCACCCACTGTCCTAACATCATGGGTTTCCCTCATGCATCACATGGAAGTAGTCTTTTCTTGGATGTGTTTCTTCTTGGACATCCCTATGTGTCTCCATACAGGCATTTTTGCTCTCAAATTATGATCTAGTATGATGGGGTGGAAAGTGGTGTTGTACTTCTTTGCCACTTTTAACATTCTTTGTATTGACATGGGAAGGCCATTCTTGCTATTCCTCATATCAATGTTTACATTCTGAAGGAAAATGTTTGATAGGATTTTTTGGTCTTCTTCAAACTTCTTTGCCAGTTTTATGGCTATAATTTTGTCAACTACCATTGTCCACCATGGTCTATCTGTAAGGGGACCTCTTCTCTCCTTTCTCCTGTTTCCTTTCCTTTTTCCCCTTCCTTTTCTCTTCTTCTCTCCTTTAGATATTCTCTGTACATATTGTGTTTGCATTTCTGATCACCTGACATTGTTCTCAAGGTCATCTGATCCCCTCTTGGTCATCTGACCCTTTTCTGACCACCTGACTTGCCAGAGTCACCTGATGGACATTACCAATCCATTCTCTGGCAATGTCCGAGTTTTTCATCTTTTATTCTCACACTCCTTTTTCAGTGGCTTATATGTACTATACAGTTGATTCCCATGCTTCTGGAGCCCCAGAAGCATCCACATCCTGGCATAGGGACTCCTCAGACTTATTCTCTTTGGATATCCCTCTGCCAGGTAAGTAGCTAGCCCTGTACACTGTAGCCACTTGCTAATACAACTTTGGATATCCCTTTGCCAGTTGTGTGAGTTTCACAGCTCTCTGAGGTCGCCCTTACACTATTGTTTCCAAATTTAAGATATCACTGTACCTTTATAATTTCTATTACTTCATTCCTCGTTTTGATATCTAGGACCTTTCTGCCTCCTTCTATTGGCAGTTTCATAGTGTTTATGTCAATTGTGGGTTTTGACTCTGTTTTCCACAGGAAATTTCTTATCATTTTCTCCCATCAGATCTCTTATCACTGCCTCTAAAGTAGGAGTCCATACACTTACTCCATTGCCTATAAAGGCACCCAGAAGGCACATGGCCTTGCCTTCCTTTGCAATTTTTATTTCCTCTGGTATTAGCGGACTATCTGGTGTTGGCTTCCTCATTGAGATAACCATTTCTCTATACTCGTGTGAGCCTACTGGAACGATCACTGTTTTTGAGATATTGAACTTAGCTCTGGAGGCTTGGCACCATTTCTTTAATATTTCCTCCAGGTCTGAGAACTTGTCATTACCTGCTAGATACATAGTTGTGTCATCAGCAAAAAGTGTTGCAATCAATCTCTCCAGGTCCTTGCTTAAACAAATTCCCTCTAATTTTGAGTTGCAGAGCATTTGTGCTAGGGACTCTATAGCAATGTTAAAGAGTAAGCATGATAAAGAGTCTCCCTGCCTCACTCCTCTTGTCACCCTAAAACTCTTGCTAATCTTGCCGTTCAGGATTATCCTGGTATATGCATCTCTGTATAGTGCCTTTACTGTTTTTATGAATTTTGGTGGGAGGCCAAATCTCTTCAACGAGGCCCATATCAATGTGTGTAGAATCTGGTCGTATGCCTTCTCTTGGTCAAGGCATACTATTAGGCCATTTGTATCTGTGAGCTTACACCATTCTATTGTGGCTTGTATTAATTCTGTCTGGTCTTCGATCTGTCTGCCAGATATAAACTCAGCCTGGTCTGGGTGGATGATTTCAGAGATGGCTTCACTTAGTTTGATTGTGAGTGCTTTAGTAAAGATTTTACAGTCGGTGTTTAGTACAGTGATTGGTTGGTAGTTACCAATTTTAGTTTTGTCTCCTTTCTTGTATAGGAGACACAGCCATCCATTGGCAAAACCTGTACCTAGTACAATTCTGTTTGTCTGTATATTATTAAACACAATTGTAAGTGCTTGTGTAATGTCAAAACCTTGTTCCTTGTCATCATCAGTTGTTTCATGTTGCTCTGCTAGTTCTACCCATAGTTCATGGATGATACCATCCAGTCTGGCTGCTTTACCATTTTTTAAGGAGAGCATTGCTTCTGCTACCTCTTTTTTGGTTAGTAAATTTTCAAGGTTTAATTTGTGATCTGGGGCTATCTTTTTATTAACATTACTCAGTTTCCCTCATTACTCTCTTGTGTTCTTGATTACTGTGGGGTCTGTCCTTCTCTTAGAGGTGGTTGTAGTAATTCCTCACTATCTTTGCCATTTTTGATGACTTCTATTTGAGTCTGTCTGAGTAGGAGTGTGGCTCGCACAGAGCTGTAAATATGTCTCTCATTTTCTTCTCTTTGTTTATATTAATCCATGGTTTTGTCAGGACTTCCCCATTTAGGAAGTAGCTTGTTGTGACTGTATCCCTGGCTCTAGCAAATCTCATCATTTCTAAGTTTAATTCTTTCATCATATATAGCTGCCTCTTCCCATTTAAAATTGTTGTCTAGAAATCTGTTGTTCAGGACCTTTTTTCTATCCTTACTCAGTGCCACTATCTCCTTCAGGATTTTCAGTTTAAGTTTCTTGGAGTATTCTCTTATCTTCTCCAGGGCCCTACTCTTAAAAGCTTGGTGGATGATTTGTGGATTGTCAGTCTCTGTGCAGTTTTCTTCAGATCTTTTAAGATCAGCCAGGTATGAGGCTCCTATTTCTTCTAGCATGTGCACCAAGCTATCATCCTTGATCAACCATGCAGGCATTGCATATCTTCCATTGCCTATGTGGGGTGCCCTGGGATTCATGAGTGTAGTTGATACCATTGAGTGGTCTAAGTTGATACCTGTCCTTTTGATGTTCCATCCCCAGCAGAAGGGGATGAGGTCTTTGTTGACATATATCCTATCAATCCTGGACTGAATTAGTCTATTTGCCATTTGGAATGAGAAATCAAGGTTTGTGGAGTTTTCCCATCTCCACCTGTCAGCCAGGTCAAGATGTGTTTTTAATGATAGAAGAGCGCCAACGGTTTCTGCATTATCTGTGTGTGCTGGTAGACAGTCAATTGCTTCTTCCACCACATTCATATCACCCAGCATTATATCGAGTCTCTTAATGGATGGTCTGATCCTCCAGTTTGCTTTTAGCATATTCCAGAGGTTTTCATTTTCTTTTGGGTTATTAGGAGCATATATGTTTAGTACACTTAATATGCTATCATTATACCATGGTATTTTCAGTGTGACTGCTCTTTCAGGCACTAGTATTCTGTATTTTATTTCCTCCTATCTTGCTAGGCCTTTGCTTTTGCTTATGAAGAAGCCCACCCCCATAGCATTGGGTCTATCAGGGTCTGAGCTTGTGATAATTTGAGCCTGTCTATTGAAGAGCTTATTTAGTACTTCTTCTCTCTCCTTACTTATATGTGTTTCCTGGATGGCCATAATGTCTATTTTTCTTTCTCTCATCAATTGGTTCATCTCCATCCATTTGGACTGTGTTAATTTGGAACCTCTGCCTTTTATGTTCAGTGAGGCAATTTTGATCACCCCCCTCTTATTTCCGTTATTGTGTTCAGGAATTTGTGGGATATTGTCTTCCCCTGTTGTTTCCTCGTCGTTTTCTGGGATTTGTCTGACCTTCTCTCTCAAAAGTACTTGGATGTGCTGTGATCCATTGCCGATCCCTCTCAGGCTGTCATTGGAGTCTTGGATAATGGTAGGGCTGTGGACCTCTCCTGTCCGAGCAGAGTAGTAACCATTGCTGTCATTTGTCTCTTGTGTGTTTGTTATATAATTCATAGTGTTAGGATGTGGTGGTTGGGTCTTGTGTCCAGCATTTTACTGCCTTCTACTTAAGCAGAGTTACTGTGTGGCATGACCCCCATAAATACGGTGCTGCCTGAATTTGTCCTGTTCCAGACAGGGGTCGTACTAGGATTACCTGTTGCTCTTGGGCCCAGTAAATCCATCCTAGCATTAAGACCAGGTTCAGAGGCAATTACTTTTTCTGAGGATTCTCAGGCTACATATCTGTTTACCTTTTTATTGTATTTTGGCTTTGGCACTCACCTAAAGTATGTAGTTCACAGTGACAATTTCATATATTTAGGGGGGGTCTAAAAAAAAGAGGCACTTTGAAAACTCTTTACATTCTATGGCCTCTCCCCCTGCCTCAACCTTCAGCTCTCCAGCTTTCTGCTCTGCACTTGCTGTGGCTCCTGCTCCTGGCATGCTGCCTATCATTACGTCTGGAGGTTGCAAATTCAGCTGATTTTTAATCTGGTTGTTTTCTTTATCACTATACCATCCTTTGAGGGTTGCGTAGCTACATTAGTTAAGGTTGTGATCCATGCCCTTGCAGTTAAAGCAGTGTAGTCAGTTCTCCTTGTCAACTAACTGTGTGCTCCCACAGTCCATATCTATGAAGGTCATGTCTCATATATATTGAAGTATGGTGAAGTAACCAGTACAGGTGATGGGAGGCATTTGTTAGAAGAAGACGTTCCAGAGCAATTTTCTGGGCTTTGATGATGCTGAGTGGTTGACCACATCCTCTCCCTTTGCTAGTTCTACTTCTATTGCCTATAGGAGCTTCATTGCCAGCACAATGTTATGTTGTGAGATACCATCGTCCATTAACTTGCTCTTCACAAGCATTACCAATGCTTTGGATTGCTCAGAATCCACCTTACAATTGTTGTTGCCATCATTTCTGTTTCCTCAATTGCTTCCCAATTTCTGATGCTAAGAGTGAAGCCCTCCAACATGCACAGAAGGCAGGGGAGGGGGGGCTATATGGTAGAAAGAAGGCAGAGGCTTCTGGCATTGATATGACAGGGTTGTTCATCAGGATGTCATATGCACGTTGGGAGATGTTAGATACAAGGAAGTGATAGGGGGGGTTCTGTTTGATGTTGCAATATCTAGTGCTCAGTTCCTTTTTCTGCTGTAAGGTCGATAGCTTTGCCCTCTCCCTGGTCATGCACTTTATGAGTTCTTTCAGCTTGTCACTAGTTGCCATCAGGTCTACTGTCTTACTTGCTTGCCAATCTCTGACCCATAGCTTGGATTCTGGGCATGTATCGAAGATGTTCCTTTGCTCTGGTACCAAGATAAATCAGGGCAGTGTTGACAGGTATATCATTGGGAAACCTCCCATCAGGATGGGAGTTCATATGAATGAAGCCAGTAGTTGGGGAGGGGTCGGGATGGGAGTGGAATTGCCATTCCCTATACTCTGGATGGGCTGTTCTGAGTTGGGGGGTTTTTTTTGTATGTTTGATGATCTAAGGCAGGTCTGCTCTTGTTACAAGGGTGGATGTATCCTGAGTACCCACCGATGGTGGCCTTTCTTCCATGTCGCTTTCAATGGGTGTGCTGGAAGAGGACTGGTTCACCATTGTGGTATCCCCATCTGTGTCGTAAGTCTAAAGTTTTTGTATCAAGAGCCTTAAGAGCTGAGACATGCTTGGCAGAGGAGAGAGATATCTAGTTGAGCCAGACCGCTTGTGTCACTTTCTGATTCTTCCATGTCTGAGGTAGGGTCGGGGTACGAGACATGTCTGTGCTTCTTGTCATGGCTCCTAATGCCCTTCTGCTTTTCCAGGCTAGCTGGCTGCTGTCTTTTTCTGAGGTTGTCTGCCTGGAGGAGCATGTGCTGTGGGGACAGGGAGTATCAGTTCAGGATATGTTTATCTGTTGTCAGGCAGATTATTAAAATATTGTCCCTTAGCCTCATTTCATTCTATTGTGGGCAGGGTGATCTACTATTTCTATATCACATATCCACTTACTTAGTTTTCCCCAATAGAGTAAATTGAGGAAAAATTTTAGGACTGTTTGCTCTTGCTGGTGGGAGGCTAATCTCATCAGGGCTGATAGAAGAGGGACATGCCCACAGTCATTTGCAGAGAATGTTACAATGGCCAGATGTACCACATCCTTAATAAGAATGAGCATGGGCTTACAGTCTGGAAGAGATACTACTCATGCTCATGGCTCAGGAAAGTTTTCTTCTTGGCCAGGCTTATCTTCCTTTAAACAAAGTGGTGGTAGTGCTAGCAGGATCATTTTACATGTTTGCTGAAATCAAGGATTTTCTCTAACTTAGGCATCGGTGCATAGGAAATGGTGGCCTGGTGTTGGACTTTGAGTAGTAGACATACATTGTGGATGTATCATGACTTGATTCTTTAGTTTAAGATCCAGTGGCATCTTGTTTTTTTGATTTTGCTTTTTTATGTAATTTTCAAAAACTTGAGAAATACAGATTCTAGCCAATCTTTTTCTGTAGCATGAGCTTGTTCACATATAGCTTTGTAACTTTTAAAACACCTCATCTAATATCTTATCTGGAGTGTTTCACATTTTTTATCAGGACTTTGTGGTGAATAAAAGGTATTGGCCCATGACTGAGCAGGAGTGCCAAAATGCCAGGAAGTGCAAAATCTGTCACAGTCTAGTCATAACGGTATTTTCCTTTTGCCAAGTATCCAAACAAATTTTGACTGCTTCAGTCACATGTATTTGTAATGCAATCAGCACCTTTCTGCAGTGGCTTTCATTGATTGAAAACAAAGACTTCAAGTTGTACCATGCTCCCTCACCTGATTCTCTCAGAAGGCTAGGACACCATGGATACAAAAAGTCACTGAAAATGCATCAAATGATGAGGAAGGTGGACACACTAGTTCCACCTTGCAAGTGCAAAGTGTCCTCACCTGGAAGAAAATCCTGCTATTGCAAAGGACAACATGCTGATGCACTACTTTCAGTCCTAGCTGCTGTGCAGGAAACAACCAACCAGGCAGAGAAGGAGCTTATATTTAGTGGGGTCACAAGTAAGTTCCTCATAGCAGGCTAACACAGTTTTTAGTGGGTGAAAATGAGCAAGTGAGTAGGGGCATTAACAATTGTGACAACTGGCATTAGTCAGAATCATTCAGAGCAGGTGTGCAGAGGTGCAGCCATGCTATACACTGGCTCAAAAAACTGCTCCAATGTTTGGCCTTTTTGAAAAGATTCACATGGTGTGCAACAATTACCTAAGCAGAAAATCGTAGAAAATCACATGACATACAAATGCATCCTGGCTTCATAATGATGTATAGATCATGTGATTTGGACAAGAACTCGCTTATTAATAAATCAAACAAAATATTCAATCATTGGGGCAGTTTTTTGACCCACTCTAATTTACTCTAATTTTCATATTTAGTACTTGGTATGGCCTCCGTTTACCTTTATAACTGTTTTGATCCTTCTAGGCATGCTCTCTATGAGGCTTTGACATACCTCTGATGGTATTTCATTCCACTCCTTGACCACTCTCTCCCATAACTCATGCACTCCTTTAGGGGGTACCTCATACTCCAAAAGTTTGTGCTTGATGCAAACCCAGAGGTGTTCAATGGGATTGAGGTCAGGGGATTGGGCAGGCCAGGATATCACAATGATGTTGTTATCAGAAAACCAGGTTGTTGCCCGTTTGGAGGTGTATTTTGGGTCATTGTCCTGCTGAAAATATTGTTCTTCCTTCTCCATTTCCAACTTCTCAAAGCTTTCCACCACTCCCTCATCCAAAACCTCACAATACTGTGCAGCATCCATTTTCCCCTGAACTTCAATGAGCTTCCCTACTCCATTCCAACCCATGCAGCCCCATACCATTAAATTGTTTCCTCTTCCATGCTTGACAGTTAGTGTAGTGATGCAGTCAGATAGTGGTTCTCCTAGAATTTTCCACACATATACCTTTCCATCTGATCCAATCTAATTGATCTTTGTCTCATCACTTCACAAAACTCTTTTCCAATCCTCCACTGTCCAGTTTTCATGATACTGAGCAAACTTGAGCTGGTTTGCACAATGAGCAGCTTTGAGCATAGAAACTTTCTTCTTTGTTGCTGAGCAAAAACCTGCCTCCTTCAATGCATTCCTAACTGTCTGAGGATTGACAGGACTGGAGATGACAGAACTAATGAACTGTGTAGCTTGAACAGCATTATCCAGCTTCCCAATAGTAATTTGATGAATAATAGACTGTTTGTTATAAGGGGATGCTCATGATGTGGGATAAATCAAGGGTCAGAGCAAGCAAGGGCAGCAGCAAGCAAGCCAAATGGCAGGCAGGCAGAGGCAGCAGGCAAGCAAACACAAGAGGCAGCATAAGCAAGCAAGAATAATACTAAGGAAGCAGACAGTCAATTAATGAATAGGCCTGAAGACACTGGTATTGATCAATCTGAGGATATTCTATCTTGCAGACCAGCTTATATACTACATCAAATTGTACTTGTAGGTTTGCAACAACCCTGGCTGCAGATGCAAGGTCCATAAAGTCATATGTAAATAATAAGGTTTCTAGTTTTTCCAATCGTGTCTTATGAGTAGCATCTGAAAAGAACAGCAGTTGAGTGATGACATGTGAGATAGCTTTAAAATGTTTGGTGGCTATGCTATGACTAATGCTATATGTGATAAGTGGACCCCAGTATATCAGCAAGATTACTCAATCAATACATCAAAGGAAATAGAAGTTCAATGACTCAGCTGAATTGACTAATAATGATGGGAGGGAGCAGGGGCCGGGCCCCAGAAGTCAGTCCATAAACTAGAGAAGTGTAATACGTATGACTAATCCAGAACTAGAGTCAGAGATTGCAGAATACAATTGTCCCCTTACATCACCCCTCCTCAAGGTTCATCAACCCAACAAACAGTGTCTACTTTCCATGATAGGGGTAGGAGCGACAAGCAGTTTTACAAGGAGCACTATGAGGGGTACTCTCAGATCTGCTGCCAGAAGTAGCGGCACCAGCATCCAACAAGGCATGATGCCCAGTGACATAGGAGATTATCATAGGTGACCTATCAGGAGCCAGAGTAGGGGGGGCCAGTGGGATATCAGCTGGCATTGGCGGCACAACTGACATCAGAGTCTGCAGAGTGGGAGGTGTGGAGGTCTGAGTAGAGGGGGCAGCAGGAATCAGAGCCATGGTAGCAACTGGGGCTGGAGTCGGATAAAAGTCCGAGAAGTCCAGCAAAGGTGACATAGGAGGAGGAGGTCGTGGGAGTTGGGTAGGAGGTTTAGGGGTGGACTTTTTGTTGTCCCAAGAAGGGGCTGGCACAGCAACTGCTAGTGCAGCGTTGCCTGTGCACTGCTTACAAGGTACATATACACACCGCTTGGTGATATACTTTCCAAGAACCATGAGAGCCTCACCAATCTGCTGATCGGTGCCCCTGATAGTGACAAACCGGCGACCACTATTTCCAGCTAGACCTACCACAAAGGCAGCCAACCAAGAGCCAGAGATGTTGTGGGCTTGTTTAAGGCTCTGTCCCTGATGACCAATGACATGGGCAACAAGAGAGTTGGGAAGCTCAAGCGCACATTTGTAATGAGGGGTCTTTCCATCCATAGAGGGCAAGTCCCAAGCTTAAGGGATGGCTAGGGAAGCATTAGAGGTAGGGTGTGCTACCTGTTGAGGAATACAAGAGGAGGGCATGGTAGAGGATTTTTTTGTTGAGGTAGGGGGAGGATGAGCAGAGGAAGCCAGGAGCACTGTACTTTGCTTCTCAGCAGTTCAAACACTAGCAACAACATGCCCAGATTTCAATACTGCTAGCCTGTGCTCAATGGCAGAAAGAGACAGCTGTAACTGCTGCATAGTAGAATATCAATTGGCAGTCCAGTGAGGCATAGCCCAAGGTTCCCTGAGGTTTACCAGGGATGTGGCACTGTCCAGAAGGCAAAACAGGGTTAAATGGAATAGGGGGGTCCAATGAACAAGAGTCTTTTAACATAGGAGGAGACCAATGAACTAGCTGAGACTTATCCCGAACTAGGTAGGAGGTAGGATGGGGGTTGCGGGCTAGAGAGGTGGGCAACAAGGAGATTGATCAACCTGTAAGGGGACACTCACAATGTGGGATACTCCTCACAAAGTGAGGCCAGAATCAAGGGTCGGAGCAAGCAAGGGTGGTGGCAAGCAAGCCAAATGGCAGGCAGGCAGAGGCAGCAGGCAAGCAAACATAAGAGGTGGCACAAGTGAGCAAGAACAATACTAAGAGAGCAGACAGTCGGTCAATGAATAGGCCTGAAGACACTACTATTGATCAATCTGAGGATATTCTATCCTGCAGAGCAGCTTATATACTACATCAGTGGCTATGCTATGACTAATGCTATATGTGATAAGCAGGCCCCAGTATGTCAGTGAGATTACTCAATCAATACATCAAAGAGAATAGAAGTCTAATGACTCAGCCCAAATTGACTAATGATGATGGGAGGGAGCAGGGGCTGGGCCCCAGGAGTCGGTCTATAAACTAGAGAAGTGTAATACATATGACTAACCCGGAACTAGAGTTGGAGATTGTGGAATGCGATCATCCCCTTACATTTGTCACATGCTGTAAGCTTGGAAGGATGACCTCCAGGATGATTCTTTTTGTTGCTCTCCAGTTCTTTGCTAATCCTCCTCACAGTGCCCTTTTCCAGGCCAGTTTTTGCTTGGATTTGATGCTGAGAATATCCCTCATTAAGAAGAGAAGCAACAGGAGAGCGATTAGCAGCAGAAACAGGTTGCATGATGGTGGTAGAGTGTCAAGAAGGTAATTGATTGGAGTTAAACATGTCAAATTAATACAAACAAGGTCACATGACATTGTTTATACTTCCCACAAGGTGTTTCCATCTTCTACTGCTGAAGAGAAAATATGAAAATTAAAGTGAGTCAAAAAACTGCCTCAATAATCGAATATTTTGTTTGATTTATTAATAAGCAAGTTCTTGTCCAAATCACATGATCTATACATCATTATGAAGCCAGGATACAGTTGTATGCCATGTGATTTTCTACGATTTTTTGCTTAGGTAATTGTTGCACACCATGTGAATCTTTCCAAAAAGGCCAAACATTGGGGCAGTTTTTTAAGCCAGTGTACATTAAACAGGAAGTGTTAGTGAAAGTGAAAACAAATATGAGTTGCTAATCACAGGTGCTTAGCATGTGATGATAATGAAGGATGGTGAAGACAATGCAAGTAGAGGCATTTAACAAGGATAATGCCACTAGGAAGATCATTACTGTTTTCTTGAGCAAATTTGCTCTGGAGCATAATATGTGAGCTAAGGAGGGCTATAATAGGAGGTTTTATTCTGTCCTATGATAACTCTGCTTCCTTGTCAGACTCACCCATACTATCTTGAGTTTGTATGTTGCACTGTGTCCAACACTTTCTTCTCTAATTTTTAAGGAAAGTTCTTGGGTCTGCTTGCTAAGAATGCATTCATTACACTTTGACAGCTTTATAGTGAAGTTGCATGGCATACATTTAATCATGCCTCTCTTTGCCATTTTTATTATAGTTTGGTAGTTAGCATGGCCCAGGCAGTGATGCCACATAACAATATTTGGTGTTGAGTGGACATTGAATGCAGATTTGGCATAGAAGCTGAGTGCATATAGGTTCTTCATGGAGATTAAGGTTTCATTTTCTACAAACTTATTTGTTGCCCGTTCAAACAATGTTGTGCTTGCATCACTAAATGCAGTAAATCTGTCATTCTTCTTTGCCATGAAGCTGACTCAGAGGAGTTTGACAGTGTTTTTGGGGATAAAGAGAGCATTGTCAAGTATCAAGTAGGAACCATCAGTGAGATGTAAGTTCATTTTTCCAATGGCTGTGGCAAAATTGTAGATCTGCCCACACATGCATAGTTGCATCTAAGTCTAAGTAGAAAGAGCATGTATTGAGCATAGTGGTAGTGCTAAACAGTGTAGTTTTAGTTGTGGTTTGCAGTGTATAGCCTTTCTAGTCAACACTCACTATCAACTCCTTCTCCAATGCAATCTGTGCATTGATATCAAGACTCTCAGCATCTGCAAGACAGTCAGAAATTGCATCCAATGCTAAACCTGAAAATTCTGCCTTGGGCATTGCACTCAGCATTTTTCCTGTCTGACTAATAAGGTATGCAGCAAAGGTCTGCATCTTCTTCCACTAGAAATGTAGAACTGCTGGTTAGCATAAAGATGAGCTTTGTGGTGCCCTTCTTATTATCACAGTTGTCCCTCCTGGCCTTATAGTATGTCACACAAGCAGTCTTTGCCTCATTCAACATCTTCTTAGTCATGCCTCCTCCTTACAGGATACACCACAGTTTGGTGTGCCCTATGTAGCCTTGCATAACCCTTGTCCTTACATGCATTGCAAATTAGATCATCCTTCCTGATCATTGCTTGGACTGTCAGCACAGCCAGGTGTGTGTCCTGAATACTTCTGTCAGCCACATATAATGTCTGTTCATTTTCTAAGAAATGACAAATTTCATTAGGCTGTAAGGTGCCACTGCAGTATGCTGCCACAAGATCTTGTGAGATAATTGATTATGCATTCATATATAACAAGTTGTCAGATAGGGAGGACAGTGCAGCAATGGACTGCAAGAGTTCCTTGGTCACATCCCTAACATTGAATGCACAGTTGATCCTCTCATAGATATAGTCAATCATCTTAGTGATAGGTTTGATCAGGGAGCATTTTGTGATGAGTGCCACCTGCAAAAGGGCAAATCTGCTGGATAGGGCCTGCCCCACCATGTCATGCCTGTAGGTACTTCCACAGTGCCTTCACATCAATGGAATCATTGGCCAAGTTGTGTTCCAATATGAAAAAGATTAGAAGGATCAAATACATATTCATATAGGCCAGACATCATGTGTTTGAGTTTCATAAACCAGAGCATCCATTTGTCATTGTCCTTCATCAGCAACTCTTTAAAATAAGTGAGACCTTGATCTGTGATATTACAGGTGCAGTCTTATCAATCTTTCACATTTCCTGTGCCTTGGCATCTGTAATTCTCAGAGCAGCATTCCCAGGACTCTCAGTAGTTGCAACAGTTGAAACCATAGTGGAGATCAAAAAAGAAGATAGGATAAGAGTTGTCCAGAATGACATGTGTCCTAGGCTTAGGGTAAGGCACTACACAGTTTAATGCATTTGGTGATCCAAAAATGAAATCAGGGCAGCAGCCCATCAATATCAGGCACACAGACTGAGAGAGAAAAAAAAAACAGAGGTCCTGGTCATCAAGTTGTAAATGTGTGTATAAAGCCACACTCTCCCATAAGGCCTAAAACCTAGATAATACACATATAAGTATGTGCATCTCAGTCTTGTGTCTTACCTAGATAATACATGAATAATTATGTGCACTAGGCAGATTGTAAGTAAGGCAGTTGGTACAGTAAAGTGACATATGTAGTTACTCACCCTCAGTCTTCATATATTTGACTGAGAGTGTATTGACTATGGGTGAATATATATATATCTATTCAAATCTAAGGACAAGTGTAATTATTATTGAGAATGAACATTTGATCTGTCAGCTCTTTGAGTCATCAGGCTTGTGGCACTTATAGTGACCCCAAATCATCAGTGTTTAACATTGGAGTAGCAGCTAGTCTCCTAAATCAGACCTCAATAATATTAGATGATAGTCAATCTGATATATCCCTTTTGCATGAGAGGCTACATATGACACCAAGGACATTGATAAGCCCTAACTGTTGCTGATTGCAGATTGCTAACAGATCTGACTTTTTTCTGATTTGCTTTTCATCCATGTTTCTGTCCAAGTCATGTGACACCTCATTGTGAGACCTAGCACTTCAGGAAATTGTGTATGTTTTTTGAGAGAAACATCAATTAGAAACATGTTATGTCATTTCTAACATGTTTGTCTGAAGTAGAAATTATTTACTATATTAAGAAACAGTTAAAAAATGATTCATCTTTATATAGTGTATCTTGGGAAAATAAAATACTTTTTCTTTAAACTTTTCTCAAGAAACATATTATAGATACAAATCATGGTTCTCACCTTTGATTCAAGAAGAATAATCCATGTATCTTTATGTGTTTCTTTCAAAACTATTATTATATTTCTTTTGAATGTATCTTAAGAAAAGCTATAGACTTTGGGCTTAGCAGAATTCTCCCTGTTGGTGACTAGTGACTTAATGACTTAGCAACGTTCCCCACTAGTGACTTCATGACACCTGCTCGTTGGTGTCCATGTTCTTTACTAGCAACAAGTCTCTTTACTAACCTTTTAACCCTTAGCAGCTAAGCAACATTCCCTACCAAATCATCTTTCCTTTTATGGACTCTTTAGCCTGCACACTATGCTCCCACCTGACCTGGATCATCATTAGCATGCCTGCAGATATTTAATAGATCGAGAAGGACGTGGTGGCCAGTGGCTAGGGTCAGATGTGCTGAGTGTGGACAAGAAGGATGATTATCTTATCTATAGGCCCAAATTAACCCCGGGCAACCCCTTACCACCTCACTTGCCCGATCCATCAGAAGATTTGGCGGTTTGTAAGTTTCCTCAAACCAGCGTGCTGTGCTGTGTCGGAGTTAAAATCGAAGAATTGAGTACATTTCCGCATTCATGGCAAACCCCCAGCTCTACCCCCTTGAAGTGAACTCCTTGACTGGGGAGCCATTCTTACGTTTGAAGAGCCACAAACAAATCATCATCACGCCCCCTCGACCAGAAGATGTCGCACTGTACCCCGCTATTATGAATGATTCTCGCATTTATGAATGGTCACGCAGTCCGCCTTTCCCTTATACATCAGGTATGATCAGTGTCATAAAATCCAGGGCCTTTGGTAACACAGTTCGAAAGAACTGGTATCAGAGGACCAAAGACTTATCAGACAGTGTTCTCAAAAAGCTAGACGCTGCTCGTGATATGCCAGACGCGATTCTTTTAAATGATTGTCCGATTAAGAAACATTCGTGAATTGAAGGAGGATGGCTCTGACGTATTCTTGGGGGACATTGGCATCTTCAGGGCTGTAGACGGGAGGTTGCTAGTCCCACAGGAGGAAGATATCAAGTAAGAGACAAAAGCCAAGTACAAGGCAGCCAATGATGCCCTCCCTCTGGGCGACCCAGACATTGTTTGGAGTGTTGGATGTGAGTGGCTTTCAATATCTTCAGCCTGTTTCTCAATGTCTCAGACTACATAATACCAAGTTGTCATGGTCGAGGCATCATGACAGATGCTTTGCAAACATTATTGTGGGGTTGGGCAGTCCCTAGGATGGGAGTACGCCACATTATTGGGTCTGCATTCGAGGGTAACACAGGTAGCCTTCGGGTTCTCCAGAAGAATGGATTTCTGCTATCGAGGTTCTTCAAGAATTACATCCAAACGAGATGACAGTGGCGCAACTTCCATGTTTTGGAGTGGAAGCTGTCCTATGATAGGCATCAGCTGAGCTTCTGAGCGATTTTGTTAAAGGAATAGGGATCATGAGTTAACGTTTTTGAGGAGATTACCGTGGCCTACACTCAATGAAGGTTTGAAAGTCAAAAATTGTGCCGCTGCACTGCTATTTGGAGCTCACCAATGATATCTTTGCTGGTAGTAGTCACGTATCTCATGACGCGGATCGTTATTGATGCAAGCAGATTTTGACGTGATCAAAGCAGTGCGAAACTGAAGACGTGTCTCGATGTCCTTCACAGCTCTGAGATTCCAACATAAATTTCCTGTGATAATGAGTAGTGTCGATACAGATGAGGGAATATGCTGTTGATTCATGCGCACGGATAAACGTACATCATGGAGCTCCAAGGATAACCTACGTGTGAATCATACAAGAGGAGGGTTGTCACGCGCGCTTGCAAAAACCAACTTCTCTCATCCTCCGACGCTCCTTCCTTCGTCTCTCGCAGACACTCAGCATGCCTCCCCGTGGAAACGAAGGCCTCGACTTTACTCCTATTCTCACTCACTATCTTTTTCTCTTTACTACCATTCTTGCAATTGTGAGTCGCTACGAATTTCCATATGTTTCTTCTACGCATGTTTTATTCTCGCAATGTAGATAGGATGGTTCATAGCGTTCATCGGCCAGATTGTAACTACAGCGCAGTGTAAGTCGACGCGTTCTTCGCCTTCCTAGACCACCAATAACGTCAATTCCCACAGTCGGTAACGGTGGTGTTGGTGTCCTCTGGTTCTCAATATTCCTCCAGCTCTTCCTCATCATTGGCGTAATCTATACTCTTGCGAGTGACTCGATATCAATGCACCGTTTCCAAATTTCTATCTTTGGCTCCATCGCTATTGTCTTTGCCGTCATTGGCGTCAACGAGGGCATATTCACACACGTGGGTTCCCGAGAAGCCATGGCTACTGGCTGGCTCATTTTAGCTATTGTTAATATCCTCTGGGTGCTCTATTTCACCTCCGAAGAGGATTCCCTTTCACTGTATATCTTCAACTCTATGGGCACAGGCGGCCTCACCCCTCCTTCACGTCGTCGTAGGACGCGTACGCAAAACTCGATGCACATGGCCACCAGCAACGGCTACGTTGGAAATTATGGATCAGGTGGTGGCATTGGATCGCACGACCACTACGACTCTAAATATGTTGGAGGCATTGGTGACGGCGCGTATGGAAGCTCTGATCCCACTGGAATCAAAAACCCTAGCTTTACTGCCGCAAGCCTTAACGAACAGACCAGAAGCGTTGGTAACGTCATCGGTGGTGCAGGAAGCGTCCACGATTCCCCCGTGACCGGAGCCGCGTCAATAGGAGGCGGTGATACCCAAGGACCCCATTCACCACTTATGGCCGGTGTGGGCGCTGTGGGTTCAGCAGGATCATCGACCCTCCCGGACACTGCACCGCCCGTTGAACCACCCTTCCTTTACAAAGCTAAAGCCTTGTATGCATGTGAGTTTCTCGTTAGGCTATCCGTGGATTACCTGACTTCCGGCCTAGATACCGCATCTCCTGATGACCCCAGCGAAGTGTCTTTTGCCAAGGGTGATATCCTTGACATCGTGGACAAGAACGGGAAATGGTGGCACACTAAGAAGCCAGATGGGAAGATTGGAAGTGAGTAAGAGTAGTCTTCCCATCCTTAACTATTCTGACGTTGTTTCTGTGGTAGTTGTACCCTCAAACTACCTACAGATAATCTGAAAATGTTAGTTCTAGTCTCTCACGAGCTGCTAGACGCAACTACGTGACTGCACATCTACTCTACGACAGCTTCTTATGACTCATATTCCCTTGGAGGCATAATTCACATAGTTTCTTGTGCTTATTCTTTCGACTTCGATCTTTTACGTTGTTCCCTTTGTTCCCCGTGGTCTTTTCCCTTCTATTATACCACAGTCTACCCACATGACACATATTTTGTTTAACGTACCGACTTCGACACTGACATTTCGTCATGCAACATTACTCAGATTGTATTTATGTCCTTGTATGTTCGACATGATTAAATTCACGACATAGCTGCTGTACATGGATCGATCTTTGGTTAGATCACATCAACGTCGTCGGCCACCTCCACCGCCGCTACCAAGAACGACAAGGCGCGTTCCGCGCTTCTTCCGTCCACCCGCAGTCCTTTCTAGCTCGTGCCAAGCTGCATCCAAGTCCCATTCATCCACTTCATGCGGCTGAGATCGTGTTTGACCTCTGATCCCACTGGTTGATGCTGAATGCAATGCAGAGGCGAAACTCCGTGCCCCCCAAGCTCCGGAAGCCTGTGGTGGAGGTGATACAATTACATCCTCGACTATAGGTTCTTCGATGTCCTCCACAACAGGAGTGGAGACGGGGGTAGGAAAGGTGCAAGAAGGTCGCGCGTCTGACCAAGACGAGACGTTGGATTTTTCCTTTTCCTCTGCACGAGTACGCGCCCGGTCATCTTTCCGTTCTTTCTCCTTCCTCCGGGTAGCCCGCATCTTGAGTGCGCTCTCAAAATTCTTCAGACCATCAGCGCCAACGACATCCAACAAATCAGACTCGATAAATACAACATCGGCACCCTCTGGCATGTGCGCGAGATATTTGCACCGTTTCCTCAGATCATCATTGACGGTTCCTTCTGCGAGTGATTCAACACGGATAGAAATGGTGTCCGGGAAGGAAGAGTAACTCTTGAAATGGGAAAGGAGAATTTTTATATCCAAAGGATGAAGGAACAGCGGAAGCCCAGATGCAGCCTGATAATAATAATATGTGGATGTTGATGGAGGCGGAGGATTGACATTGCGTCGTTGCTTAGGTCCATTGCGATTGGGATTGAGAACGCGTGCGGTTCTGGATGGTCCCTCGTTACACAAAGGCGTAGAGATCCTGGTCGGTGCCGAGGATTTCTGCGCAAGAAACTCCGACGGTATGTCAGAAGTATTCAAATGCGTCGCCTCCTCCGCTTTGCGACTGCGTTCATAAAGAGCGTGCCGCTCTTCAATCTCGCGTTGATCACGGATTGCCTTGTCGATCTTCTCCTTTAGCAACAGAGTATCCAAAGCGACCGCCTTCGCAATTTGATCTCGAACTTTTTGGTCAGCACCATCCAGAAATGATACACCAAGATCATCATTCATTCCAGCCAAGATTCGTCGTTCAGTAGCCAGCTCGTTAAGGTCTTTAGAGAGATCAGATATGAGGTATGCCGGTGTTGCAAGCATGAACTTGGCAAAGTTGAAGACGTCTGGAAGAAAATGGAATGGCGCCTGGTGCGGGGGAAGTAAATCGGAAGGCCAAGTTCGTGACCGAGGTAGGGCAAGAGTCGTAATTTGTGGGCGCTGCACCAACCGCATGTGCATCATCGATCCCGTACGAGGTGCAAAATCGACTGAATCGTCCAGGGCGGAGCAAGATGAAGATGCTTGGGATAGAGCATCTTCTAGATGAGATGTTCCATCGTACCATTTGACAGCCTTGAGTTGTCTCTCATTGACGGAGTCAAAACAAATTGGGCATCTAGCCCATTTGTTGTCGGATGTACTGAGATAGTGAAGTATACAGGGAAAACAAAAAATCTGTACATCGTCATTGATGCCTGATGCAGTAGTTGAAGACAACACTAACATGTCCACATTTCGTCATACGTGGTGCCGTGGGCGTAGAAAGGCAAATCGGACAATTAGTGTTGTCCTGTCCACAATCACCTTGCGCTGCAGAGCTAGAAGCAGACGCCAGGGCCGAAGAACGGGGTACGATAACCTGAAGTATGTCGTGCCATTGGAAAAAGCTGCAGGCAATTACTCATCGAGATAGAAGCATAGAGATACAGTTAATGCGTACATGTCTGGATCAGCAAAGTGAACAGTATAGTCACCCGTCGGGTTCATGACGAAACGATACTGCGCATTGACGAAACCTGAGGAAAGAACCCGGTCAAGAACCGAACCTCGGGATCCTGACATCCTTGCTTGCACATACGTTCTTTGTTCCACACACCCTGTTGTGTACCCGTCTTCCTACTCCTCCGGGGCAAACTGACGGGTGGCCGGACTTGCCTCGGAGGAAGCGTGAAGTTGAGAAGATGGTTCAAGTTCTGGCTGGAAGCCATTTTCTGAACACGCCTTGGAGTTGGTGGCTGGGCTATAGGGATGCTTGACATCGGAAACGCTATAGGAGCTCAATAGAGAGCTGTCTGGAGCGTCTGCCTTGCAGACGTCCACGAGTGGATGAGCTCCCAAGGAGTCCGTCTTCAGACGTCTTATGTCATGACTCAAATCCATGCCGACCCACGTGCCCGGTCCCGCCGCTCTCCCAACGCGATGGCCAAAAAGTCCCTCAACCCTGCAGACTCCTATCGGAAGGCGCAACGCAAAAAGGAGCTTAAGAAGGTTAGTTTCCGTGTCGCAAACCTCATACATGGCCAGAATAACATAGCAGTAGAACAAAGCAGAGAGGTCCAAGGCGCGCGACTTGGCGTTGGTGAAGAAGGATACGTGGGGTCAGTATCTCTTGCTCGGGTCGGTCTCCCATGATAACTGATTATTCTTACCGTAGATCTCGAAGATGAAATTCAAAAAATTGAAGAGGCCAAAAATCCTAAGGAACAGGAACGATTGGCTGAACTCAAAGCTGAGCTAGAGAAAATCAATCGCAAGAAAGCAGAATATGTGGCGGAACACCCAGAACACCGGCGACTAGTCTATCGTCCACGTAGGAAGGACGGAGATGCTCCTCCAGAGGAGATTATACTACCAAAGCGAAAGATTTTCAACAAGAAAGGACTGCCACGGCATCCTGAGCGCAGCATCTACTATGATCCTGTTATGAATCCTTACGGTGTTGCTCCACCAGGAATGCAGTACATGGAAAGAGGTGGATTTTTACAATCGAAGACTTCCTCGTCACTCAAGTCGTTTTCCAGCTCCATTGCCTGGTGAAGTTTGGACAGACGAAGAATCATCGGACGACGGTATCTGCCATTTCCATACGCATTCATTGACCTTGCCTGATATCTGCGTAGATGATGATATTGTGATGCCAGAAGGTCCTCCTCCTCGTCAAAATGACGAGGATTTTGACGTTGATGGCATTGAAATGCCTGATGGACCACCTCCTGATCGAGGTAGTTTCATTTTATTCGACAGTGACTCGGGTGTTCATGTTTTGTAAATACTATACTAGAACCATCACCTTTGCCACCTTTGCCACCCGGCCCGCCCCCACCACTGCATCCTGGCATTCCTGCTCCCGGATTACCTGTGCCACCTCCACCGCCGCTTCCAGATTTCCCTCTAGTTGGTGTCGGTCTTCCTACAGCCTTTCCTCCTTTTCCTCTAGGCCTTCCTCCAGGAAGCATTCCACCGCCACCCGGCGCGCCTTCTGGTCCCCCGCCTCCACCACCTCCCCCAGGCTTTTCATCAGGTCATTTTCCTCCCTATATGCCACCGCCACCGCCTGGTTTCTTCCCTCGGAAAAATCAACTCTCAATACAGGAACCATTCTCCTTCAACGAAGGCGGTCAGCTTACTGTCCCACTTCATCCTTCCCTTCCTCCAAAACCCACGTTGGCAGCCCATGCTTCGCCCTCAGGCAAACCGAATACCGAAAAGACGATTGCCGAACTCGCATCAGCGACTGTATCAGCAGAACCGCAGCTGCGCGATTTGAAGAAGGAAGCGACAGCATTCATACCAACAGCGCTCAAACGGAAGAAGCCTGGGGCATCTGCCTCCTCATCCCGAGTGAATGCTGCACCGGGTATGGAACGAGACGATAAACAGGAGCCTGCTGGTCCTGCTCGACCCGACCTATTGACTACTCTTCAAAGCAAATTTGGTCTTGCCCCTCAACCAGCACCCTCAATGTCAACAGCGAACAAGGTGGGGGAAAAGAAGGACGACTACGATAAGTTTATGGAGGAAATGAGTGATATCCTTGACCCAATTAGGAAGTAGAGAATCTAGAGCATAATTTATGCATGCTAATCTCATTAATGAATGTGAAAGACTCGACCGAACGAGAAGATGAATGGTTGCAGTGATAATGCACTGTTGGGGAACTGAGCCTGAGAATCGAACGTTGAACGCGTGACAAATCATTCTATAAAAGAGTTATTACTTGAGAAATGACGGACTACCTTGAGAGTCTCTTTCTCCCATGAGCCCAACATATAATGGTATCCTTCTTTCGCCGCGCCCCTATGCTCGACGCTCAGGCAAACTACTCCTCTTACCGCTTCTCTTATCGCCACAGCCTTTAAGACCTCTACCCTCAGAGGTATGGTCTGAAATCGTCGCATATGTGCTGCTTTCTGAAGGAACAGCCAAAATTGCTAGTAGACTACTGAGGATCTGCAAGGGGTTTACTGTATGTGTCACCTTTTTTGATGATAACTTTCAAACCCACAAACCGTTGTCAGGAAATCGCGTTACCCCTGGTATACGCGCATGTCGATCTGCCCACCATTCTCTCTCTGGAGAGGTTTCACAAGCGGCTCCACTTTGGAGAACAAAAGTGGGACTCCATACGTCGAATACCTTATTCGACACCTGGCCGATGGGTTCAGGCTCTCAACCTCTCAAAACTCGTTTTCATGGGACAAGCGGAAGCTCTACAATTTGACTCAATCCTGACCTCATTGTTCCCTCTGGTGCCATTTCTTGCCTGCCTAACATTAAACCCCTCGTTTATATTGAGCCGACGAGCATTAGCATCCTTGGGTGAGCGTGACGAAGCCGTTAATCTGCGCTCACTTCATGGAATTAGCTATGTTTTTGGTCCTATGGCTTCATGGGAACGTGATTCATTCATTGGATTGTTGAGGAATTGTATTAACCTTGAAGAATTGGATGTTGTAGGTCAAGGACCTGATCCTGCTGAATTGGAATTCGATTTCCAAGATGCTGGTGATCTTCCTCCTGAGTCTTTCAAGCCCTTGAGTCTGCAAAGGCTGAAAGCGCTCTCTCTTCTATCAATGTTCAGCTCCCCACTTATGATGGCATTGCTGTTCTCTTCGCTTCCTTCGCTTCGGAAACTGATGCTCACGCCCTACGATGACATCCCATACCCATCCTCCCTCGTCTCCCGATTCCTGTCAGTCCACGGAGAGCTGCTTCAGTCTCTTTTGCTATTGACTCCGAAGTCATGGCCAACCAGGTTACATCCTTCCCCTCGCACACTTCTAGAAACATCGCCTCATCTACGCCACCTTTCACTGGAGCAGCCCATCCCTGCACTTGTTCTGGCAGGAAACCACCCCTTGCAAATCCTTTCCGTTCCGCGCCCTACTTCTGACCTCTGGCATGCTTTGGAAACTTTCCTTCCGCGGCTTCCTGAACTACGCGTCATGCGGACTAGAGACGTCCGTTGGCTCAGGATAGGTATGAACTCGAAAGCTCAAGGAGCTGGTGTTCAAGGAGAGATGAAAGAGTGGAGTCAACGCTTAAGCCGGAGAGGGATCCGCCTTCTTGATGCAGATTGGAGTGATATCAGGGATTGAATTATATGTCATGGGTAAGAACCGCCATATTGGTTGTCAATACTCTGTGATAGAAGCATTTTCATATAACAGATCCATTAGCTGTCCAAATTAACTAGCGCAGTGACCATCTGGCGATGCTGAGCATCACATCCAAATAGACCTGTGTCCTCCCCTGGGCTTCTCTTCCTTGAGCCGAAACAAATGATATAGAAATGTTGACAAAGACCACTGCGTTCGTCTGATAATGTCAAGTATTTCCTTTAGCTTCTAAGCATCGGTACAGGGACTCCAGTGGCTAGTAGTTCAACTTGCACAGTATTGCGGCGTCCAGGATTACAATTCCAGAGCATTCCAGGGCTTTGTATGATTATCTAAATCTTCTTTTCTTCTGTTAATTCGGAGTGGTCAAGAGTGGGAGAACGGTGATATGACTCTATGTCTAAAAGTTATAAGTCCTGGTTAAAACAAACCATACTATGTGCTGAAAACTGTAGGCATAACAGGCAGACAACTCAGAAACCAGAAAACATGGGAACACTTAAATAATTCACATTGCTGAAGGGCTAATAAAATAATAGAGTATTCGGACAAGCAAGGGGACAAAAAATGGGCAATTAAATATCAATTATTATTGCTGGAATGGTGGACATAGCAGATCTCTGCCAGATATCTCTAATCAAGAGATAATCAAAGAATCTGACATCTTACTCCATGGAATAAAAAGATAGGAAGGTCCGGAATATCAAATCATCGAAAATAGGCAAAGAAGGAAAGAGGGGAACCATAGGAATAAGAGGGAATAGTCCAGAACAAGGAGAAAGAATTTTAGGAATGATTCTGACTAGGGGAAAGACCCATAAGGAAAGATGATCAAAAGAGGAAATGTGGTTGCCACCGGAATGAATGGGATGGATCAATATTGATCGAAGGAAGATCAGGAAACATAGGGAACGAAGTAGAAAGACTTAGGAAGAGCTGGGGAAAGCTCTGAGTTCAGGAGAGTATTTGGTATGTCAGAACAAGGTGAACTATCAGATACTCTAGAGGACAGAAGGAAAAGGGCTGGCTCAGGAAAAGTCAGGACATAGGACTACCTGGAAATATGAATGTTAGGAAGAAGGGTATCAGATGAATATGTTCCTAGTATGTTTCAAACAGCTGGAACAAGTACATTCATGTCCTTCCAAGAAACATGAATGTTTTCCTGGAAGTAGAAGAACTCTGGAATATGATGACTCTAGGACTTGTCAGGCAAGCCCCATAAGCATCAGAAGTCATGGAATATGAAGGGATAGGTGGAAGGGACAGAATATTAGGTCTTGAGGCAGCAGGAGGGACCAATGTTATTGTTACCTCCTCAGAACATGCATGTTTCATGGAAACAGTGAAACTCTGGAGATTCTTCATGAGTCTATCATGTTCTATGCAGGAAAGGGTTATCAATTAACTTATTGGTAACGGAACATGGTGGATGGACGGAAAATAGGCAATGTTTCAAGGGAATTCAATGGAAAAGGGATATAGTAATCTACTTATAGAATTCTCAAGTCACATGGAAAGATGGTCTGTGCACCCATTAGAACAGTATAAATAGAGTAGAAATAGGTTAGAATCAACAGGCAATTAGTGGATAAAGGCTCGGTGGTTCCCAGGGAGTGAATCGCTTAGGCTGGATTTCATTAAGAAACCTCTACTTTAGTTTTCAGACTTATAGTCAGGAAACTACTTATATAAATTTAACTACAAAAACTCGTCGCATTAGAACAGTTTAGTGTGATTTACTACCAAGCCCCAGAACTACAGTATCTTGCTTTAGCCAAGTACTACAATGGTTGGGAGAGAGTGGGGAATGAAACAAGGAGGGGGAACTAATTAGTTTGAGGCACTTAGTCAGGAAACCGTGCGTTGCAGGAAAGAATTCGATTCCTTGAGTCCTGGAGAGTTCTCGAGCGCCGGGATCCCCTCCCGAGGGAGGGGCCAAAAGCTCAAGCTAACACAAAGGACTATGTAGTGTACAAGTGTGTAAAGTAGATTGTAATGTTCACGAAACATGGAATAGGGATGGTGGGAGGGAAGCTAAACGACGCGCAGCATATCGTATGAGTTCTAATCTAGCAGAGCTGCGAGCGCAGTGTGAGACGATGTTGAGTTGGTACAAAGGGGCTTACCTGTGAGCGGTCTATGTGGTAGTTTATGTTCTATGGTTTATATGCGTGTCATGATGATGGCTTATGACAGGAAGGTTTCAAGTCACACCTTCAAAAATGAATCGATCAAAGCAAGAGGTCTATGCAAGCAAACCGGCCCTCACTGCAACCCTGGACGCGTTGCGTCACTCTTATCACATCGCTTTGTCGTGCCAAAGACAATGGTCTCATTGTTTCTGTTCTTTCACTGTTATGGACCTTGTATATAATCTAGCTATGCCTTCCCTGATCCTCGTCCTGCTTCCTTCTCACCACTCACATAGAGCTCATCAGTCCTTTGGACTACGACTTTTTCTTTCTTCTGCAGGACACTCTGAAGCATCATGGCACATCTGCTCAGGTGCGCTTGTTTGTCAAACGGCCGATTCACTCCAGCAGGCTCTGTCATAACCCTAAGCACTGTGTCACTCCCATCCATATCACTTATGATATCACCTTTCTCTTCCCTTACACCATCATCAGCACTCTCAGCCTATCCAGCTCCAATGTCAGATCAAGAGCATCCTGTCCCCAAAAGCAGTCCATTGCAAACACAGCTGCTAGACTCAAGTCCACAGAATAACAACATGGCTTTGGCTGGCATGATGACCATGTTTCATGTGCTGGCAGTGCAGGCTCATCAAGCACTGGGTCTTTCATCTTCCTTGGCAGCAGCTCATGAACAAACAAACCCCTCCACTCCATTGTTCCTGGCCTTCATCTTAAGTGATCAGTCTTCTGCTGGTAAGTCACTGTCCACACTATTTCCTGCTATTGAGACAAGCCTGCTGCTGGACATTGCCTGCCACAAGTTCTGCCCTATGGACCTTTGCAAACTGGATCCAACTTCAAATTCAGACATGCAGATATGGAGTGGACAGAAGCTAATGGATCTCAATTTACCAATATCAAGGATTACTCTGCCTTGCATGCTCTCTTCATATCTCTTTTGACATATTTCTCAGTGTTACAAGCATTTGCAGCCTCCTCTGGTGATGTGCATGCAACATTCATCATTGGTCATAGTGCTGCAAGGTATATTTCACATCTTGTAACACTCAACCAGAAGTACAAATGGCCTGCCATATTTCAATATCACATTCATTTCCACCTTAGCTGCCAACAGGAGATGCTAGTTGGATCATACATGGGCTGGGCAAAACCAGATAATCTTCTCATAACAGAGTTCTGCTTGAGTAATGCATGTGCACCAACAGTGGCTTGCAAATCTGCTAGGAGGCAAGATTGGGATGTCACTATCAAAACCTGCTTTACTTACAACAAAGGGACATGCACCACATCTCCCTGCCCCAATGGATGTGTTCACAAGTGCTGAAAGTGTAGCAGCAAGGACTAGAAAAAAAGGGCAAGAAAACTTGAGGGCATGCATGGGTGCTTCTGCAGCCATCTGCAGCCATCTGCACAGGTTTCTTACACTAGCTCAAAAAACTGCCCCAATGTTTGGCCTTTTTGGAAAGATTCACATGGTGTGGAACAATTACCTGAGCAAAAAATCGTAGAAAATCACATGACATACAACTGCATCCTGGCTTCATAATGATGTATAGATCATGTGATTTGGACAAGAACTCGCTTATTAATAAATCAAACAAAACATTCAATCATTGGGACAGTTTTTTGACCCACTCTAATTTACTCTAATTTTCATATCTAGTACTTGGTATGGCCTCCATTTGCTGATTGAGGTCTATGCAAGCAAACTGGCCCTCATAGAACTCTGAACACATCATGTCACTCTTATCATAATTGCTTTGTGATGCCAAAGACAATGGTCTCATTGTTTCTGTTCTTTCACTGTTATGGACCTTGTATATAGTTTAGCTATTCCTTCCCTGATCCTCATCCGGCTTCCTTCTCACTGCTCACATAGAGCTCATCAGTCCTTTGGACTATGACTTTTTCTTTTGCCCCACCCCTCAATTCCACTTACCATCTCTTTCTTTATATTGCTTACTCTCATTTCTCTTATATTAAAGCACTTTGGCTTGTAGGTACTTGCTTGTGCCCTTTTGAGTATGGTTTTCATTCTGGGATCCATGCAAGAGAGCAAGGGCAATCAAATAAATTCTATTTGCCCACAAAATAATGGAATTGCCTGTCCAAACTCAAATACTCTCACTATCATCACTCCTCTCCTCCAGTCACTCCTATCCCTTTCCACATTGTGAGCTAAGCATAGATACATCTTTGATCCTCCTATACCTCTTTTCTGAAAGATGTTATCTGAGATTATCAAAGTCTGTTTTAGAAGACTGACTATTTTGTCTTGTTCTGACTGTGGAACCTTTTATTCTTATTCTTTTTCTAGACTCAGTAGTGGCCTTGTTCAGTCTGTCTCTGGTAGGTCAGTCTGTCTTTGGTAGGAGGTGTTTCAATAAGCTTGTACTGGAGGAACTTCCCATCATTCATAATAATGACTTAAAGCTACCATTAAAATTTGTGCATTGAGCTCTCCATAACTCACATCTTCTCTAAATGCAGATGTCTGGTTCACTGGTCCATTTTTCAAATTTTCTGCACAAATTGGATGCTGACTGGCTCTAGGCTTCTTTTTCTCATTTATACTACCATTTCCATGATCTAGCTTCTCCTTGATTTCTGCATTTGGTGCACAATACCATATCACTATCTTATATCTACTATACAAGCCATCTACTATGAGAATTTCTTAGAGCTTGTTATTTGTTAATGCTGCTGCTCTAGTTGCCTCAACCTCAACCTCAAGTCTGGCTGCCCCTGCCACTGCCCAGTCCAAAGAAAGCATCATCACTTTCTCTAGCAGCCATTCAATTGCCTTTCAAAGTGGTGCCATTATATATGGTGCAGAAGAGCAGGACAACTTGGTTTCTTTTGAAGGAGAGTTTTATCCAACACCTTCCCTGGCACTGGGCCAGCTATCCACTAAAAGCCTGCTAGATGCCATGCTTGTGGGAGTCCTTAGCTCAACCTGAGCTTTGAAAGCTGGACCTACCCATGTGTTAAATATCAGATGCAATCACAGTGCTTTCTTGCCAAGCTTCCTGTTTGACATTTTATTGTCTAACACTACTCTATCCTTCATACATCTGTGTGTGATTTCCTTTCTTGTATGTGGCAAGTCATTATTACAAATAACTCTCTCACATCTCAGGTGTGACCTGGAAACCTTATGATTCCTCTCTTGTGAAAGGTGACAACTAGGCCAGGTATCTATAAGTTGCCCTTTGTCCACTGGAAAGTCTGGAGGCAGAGTCAAGGGTTTTATAGCAAATTCTAAAGCAGATCCTGTAGAATATTTTAAAGTGGATTTTGTAGCAAATTCTGAAGCAGATTCTGTAGCAGATTCTGTAGCAGATTCTGAAGCTGGAAATAGGTGAGCATATCCATTGTAAAGGCTCACAGGATGGGAGGCTATTTTGAATAGTCCAGTCAAAACATCAATGATCATCATGATCATTGATCTTTTCCAAGATATTTCATTGTCACGATTTAGCCTTCATAGTCAGGTATTTCATCAAAAAGGAGGCCCCTAGCATAATCTAACAACTTGTCAAAAGGAGGTGCAAGCCAACACCTAATCAAGAGCCCATCCAATTGTGTTTCTTTTCGAGAATCTGATGCTTTGAATTGAAGACATGATGTGGCTCATATGGCTGCCATGGCAGATAAACACACTGGAGGGCAAGAGATTCTAGGTCATCACAATGAGTTGTTCTGTCAGAGATGGTTAGTTTAACAAGTCTTAGAGCTTGTATGAGCCCAAATACACACAAAGGCTTGAATGAGAGTTGAGACTAGCCCATCCCAAGGTTCCAACATACCAACCATTGCCACTTCTCTTGGTTTTCACTGTGCTATTCCAAAATCAACAATTTTCAACTGCTCAGGGTTATCTAGAGAAAGTAGAATATTGCTGGGTTTGATGTCTCAGTGGACAATTCAAAGAGTGACGACAATTGCATATTTAAAGGTGTTCAGCAACAAACAACATATGAGAGCAGGTACCATTTTATCAGCAACTTTTAAAACAGTACTGAGAGAAAAGCAGTTATCATAGTCCTGAAGTTCCCCTAGACTGGGTCCTAACAGCTCCAAAACAAGAAATTCAAAGTGTTTTCTTGCCAACCATATGCATATAGACTAAGCCTTGTTTTGCTCTTATCTTCTTTTCGGATAAAGAATGGAGCGACGGGCGTGAGAATTGATGAGAAAAAGGATGCTGACCAATCTTTCCTTTTTAAGGCAACAAGGTCTTCACAAACCCACATCGGCAAAAGCCGACCCATATGTCCGGCCCGGCAGGAATTTTAGTATATAGAATGAATACTCTCATCTTCTCCACCATAGAGGTTACGCGACAAGCATTTTACCGCTCATCCCTGTCTTATGCTATTGTGAATCTTAAACCGATTGTACCTGGGCGTAGGTGATCTCACTTGGTACTTGTGTGCATCTGGAGATATCTTGCAAATAGACGTACTGGTAATCCCGACAAGGCCAGTTCCGCGTTTGTCAGATCTCAATGGTCAGACCAATGAACTAATACTATGGCCATTGCATTCGTGGTTCTTACTTTTCCGGCTAGACATTGAGCTTTCCTCTCTGATGCTTTCTGTGAAATGCGTCGGGTCCGTCATTGAACGTGCATATGGTGCGGACGGCTTGACCATTGCATGCCAGGTATTTCAATCAGCGTGTTTTCCCTTCGTTGATCTCATAATCTATGACAGGATGGGAAAGCCGCCGGACAGAGTGTCCCCCATGTCCACTTTCATATTTTGCCCCGCAAAAAAGCAGGTGATCGCTTTTCAGATAGAAACGACGATATATATCCTGCCTTGGAGAACCATGAAAGGTCCTTGAATTCTGAATTGCAGGCTGTTCAACAAACACCCATACCACTGAAAGTCGACGCCGACGAAAACAGATGCCCACGTTCCATGGAAGAGATGGAGGATGAGGCCTCGTGGCTCAAAAGTTTTTTTGACCAAGAGAAATACTAGCCAAAGAACAGAAAATCAGATCAACGACAGCATCAACTAGGGCGCAGTGTAGTCATGGCAGGCAAATATTTTTAGATATATGTAGACTAAATAAGTAATAGCTCATCACTATCCCGCCTCTACGGCTATTATCCCC
The DNA here is from genome assembly GCA_003313055.1 of Termitomyces sp. MG145. NCBI lineage: Eukaryota > Fungi > Basidiomycota > Agaricomycetes > Agaricales > Lyophyllaceae > Termitomyces > Termitomyces sp. MG145. Next base: position 46,123 of record QGOB01000338.1, on the reverse strand, counting down.
TGTCTGTCTAATGCCTGCCAAAGCTGGGCCAGATTGGGGTGAGAGATGATACCCCTCCAATCGCCATAAAGAATAAGTCTCTGCAACGAAGGAAATATGGCGCCATCAAGAAAAACAGCGAAGTGCTCTTCTATATGTTTGCAGACTTTGTGACCGTCGTCGTTTAAAAGTTGATTGACAGCAGCGTGAAGGCCTATCTTTAATATTGAAGGGTGTCGAGGTAGATTGCGAGCAGGCGGCATCGTGAAGAAGAGGTGGTAATTGAGTTCCACAAGATTCGGGCATCCTTGAAGACAAGTAGCTATGTGATCGTCTAGCATAAAACGAACATGCATCCCGAACTCAACTGTTTGAAGGTGAGCCCCGAAAGTCTCCCAAAGATGGGACAAGCCTGTATGAGCGACTGGAGAGTCGACGATAACGTTGGTCAATGTTGGGAGAGACCAGAGATTTGCCATCACACGTATGAGGAAACCATTACTTCCATGGTGCAGGCGTAAAGTACGCAGCTTTTCTAAAATTACTGGGTAAGGGCCCCTAAGGACGGGATAATACCCTGCAATACCCCCAACAGATAGGTATTCCAGATTGGGAGTGCCTTGGAGGACATCGCTGAGAGAATTGATGCCTCCGGACCTCTCCGCTTCACTGTGATACCACCAGTCGAGGCGTCGTAAGGATGGAATGTATAGACCATCGGTCTCAAAGTGGAATGGGAGTGCGTCAGATGGGAAGGTCAAGCGAGGCCGAACGAGGGTCTCTAGGTTGGTGCAAAGCCTGAGTATTTCGAGAGAAAGGTGAGATGAGTCGTGATTGGGCATTGTAACCGTCATGCGATATGGCAATATGACCCGGCGAACCTACGAAAAACAAAAAATTTGTGCTACGAAGGTCACTAAGATAAATTGTGTAACTTACCATTCCGCCATGATCTGAATGCTGACACAAAGAGTCTCTCAAGGTGGAGATTGCATGTGAAATTCTGACATCCTCATACAAGAACTTGCTAGTCAAATATTGCCACTCTCGGCACACAAGGACAATCTTTGCCCTGGTCGTTAAAGCCGGATCAAGGGAGTCGTCCGGTACGGGTCGAAATGGAATGTATGAAGGGGTAATGAAGTCCACATTCTTCTCAAAAGCTATCGCTTTCTCTAATATAAGAAGCCAAATTTCGAGCGGGAGTGACTTAGAGTCGAACATGAGGAACTTGTTTCAGATACTTACCGTTGGGAAATCATACTTAGGAACAAATCCCACCCAAAAACATTACCATCTAATCTAATCTTGTTCAACTGTCACTCTATATGCATACTTGTCCCAAGGCTGGCAGACTGGCACAACAAGAGGAATCAAGATCATGGGTCCAAATTCCACCGGTTCCGATCGTATCTTCTATTTACTGTACTATTGGCAAAGGACTTTGACCGTATTACCGAGGCTTTCGCGTCGAACGTCATGTAAACATTTCAAGTAAGTGTTGTCAGTTCCACGATACCTTCATGACAAGCGGTCAACGAGAGTAACATCTCTTCACTATAGGAAGTTCGTGCTTTTGAGGTTGTAGTTGTCGTGGAATGAGGAGAGATGATTATCCTCAACACTCACTGACATGGCTCCGACAATGATTCTTTATAAATTCAAATAAATGTTAAATGACTTAGAAGCCCTGAGGACAGCTCCGGCCGAGGGGTGCGGACCCGCTGCGGATGTAACATATCTTAGCAGCAATGCAATCACCTGTGCAAGGCTGAGTTCGAATAGATCCTTTTTCTTGAAAGGTGTTAAAGGCCTAGGAGACAGCCTGATTGAGATCTGATCAACTGACACATAGATGTACTTACAGTGACAAGAGATGAGTCGGCCTCCATGGCTGCGTGTCATCACACTTGTAAGCATACGACAGCAATATCTGATGATGCTGACCTTCCGTAACGAGATGCCACCAAGTAGCATTCAATGGGTCGTTGGCCGTCCAAGACGTAATAGTCTTCCCATATGTCTCACGCGTGTTGTACTCGTACGTATACACGGGACCAAAGTCGGTCTGACCGTCGAGGTCAGGATAAGAGTTGACATCGCTCTTCCATCTTCTACAAGGTTAGACAACAAGTTGCATGATAGCAGGAAGAACGAACGTATGTGCATCCAAGATATCAAAGGTCTGGAAACGTCATCCCAAGTTAGTGATTTCGGGGCCGTGTCATACTATAACATTCGAACGTACAGCAGAGTCGACTTCATAAACTCTAAAACCGGAATTCATATTCGTGATGGGAGTGATCGAGGGACCAATCTAAGATTTTCGGTCAGCAAATGTGTTCGAGAAGAAGGGAGTTTTCCATTACCCAAGCTAAAGCTTGCGCTGTCTCAGCGCTGATCGTTGTAGCATTGTCGGCGTAGAAGATCTGCCATCGAAAATCAGTCGCAAATGTCACAAAAACCTTCAAAACACGCACCGACATCTGGTCTTCATGAGTGCTTCATAGTACATGTTAGATGAGTGGAGAAATGGTTGCATGCGGATCGAGCCTCACTGGCCGAAGAAAATATCTGTTGAGAAGTGAGATAGTGCGCAAGGTTACAGAGAAACAAGCGGACACACTGGCAATGACATGAGGAGAAAAACGGTCGACTCTGTCGACATTTTATGATCAGCTTCTCTCTCGTGATGACATCTAAAGGATATTCACATCTGGTAGACTGTGAAGACCTTGTTAACATGGGTGAATACGAAGAAGACAAGACTCACAGAGATTTGTAGGATTCTCCAGAGGGTTTCCTCCGTCCCAGCCGGAAAGTACATGTCCTATGATCCAGACTAAAAATTATTAGCATCCACATTTACGAAGCCTGCAGTATTTCACCTCGGTCCCGTGCATCCTCAGCGCTTTGTAGCTCATCCGTTAAAAACCTCAGCATGCCAGAGACGTCGGGATTGGCCAGATTAATGTAGTTGAATTGATTTGAGCTTCAAAAACGCTGAGTTGACTATCTGAGAATATTTTCAGCTGACATACCGATACCCTGCTCGCTTATGAATTCATTAAAGAAGATTAGAATGAGTCGAACACGTACACATATCGGTGTTAAGAGTGATGATTCGCAGTCCGTCCATCCGCTTAACCATGTAAGCGGCATAGTGTTTTTTCGCAAGCTGGACTGCAGCACCAGGCAGCCATTTCTCATGTTTCCAGAGGTCAGCCACATGATCATAGTTCCTATTACTCGCTATCAGACCTGTTGATAACGTAGCTAAAGAATGTTACCAGCTAAACTGTTGAGCGAGAGCGCCCCCAAGAGCGGAGGGAGCATCATCTCCCCTAAACATAACGGTCGTCACGAAGGAAGACCGGCACAGCTAGAAAATTGTACGTACTCCGTGTAGGTGTCATGATTGCCCAAAGCAGCATATACAGGACCCGTGCCAAGCATACGCCTGAAAAGGTCGTATAGTATCGTCTAGAATATTTTTTTCATGAGAAATGCACGAACAGAACGGTACAGAAGCAACCTACCTCAGCATACTTGACATAATCTCTATCATGACACACTTCAACGTCAAACTTATGGTTGGCGTATTTTCGACATACCTTGAAAGCTCGTTTTCATCATCATGAGAAACGAGATCGCCTGTGAAGATGGTCCAGGCAAATCCAGTATTTACGGTGTCTGCGAGAACAGGGATTGCCTGAAGTGCCGCCACCCCAAGTGCCATTGGTGTATCGCTGGAGACAGTCAGATATGTTGTAAGTACTGACTATAAAAGACAGAGCTAACCAGAGGAAGGCGCCGAATCGGGGGGCCGGGAACTGTATTACGTTCGGGCTGGTCGAATTAAACATGTTCTTGCGGCAGCAGGGTGATCCCGTGCAGTTTGCTTCTGAACCAGTCGCATACCCTGGAGGACATCAGTATTTTGTTGCATACGTTCATTTAAGACAAACACACTTGGATCGATGTGGAAGTCAGACATGTGTAAAACCTTCAGCCTCTTGCCGCTTGGTTTCTTCGCCTTGGGAAGTGGATTCGGTTTAGGCTTCTTGAACCAATTTCTCAAATCCAGGGGAACTGTCGCAGGAGCGGGGCATAATCCACCAATGAAACGTGAGCAGAATCCCTTGGAAATTTTTCACGATTCGCTCTTCCACGCGAATAGTTGACTACACAAACCTGACCATCATACCCACCCGCGTCCATATTTGCAGCGACTTGTGTAATAACTGACCCAAAGCTTAGCGGTCCAAAGTCAGCCTCACATGTGGACGAAAGCTTCAACGTATTGCAGATATCAACGGCAAGATTGGGACCACGTTCTGGGGCAGCTAATGCAACAAATTTCAAGACTTCGAGAATAGCCACACAGCGAGCACAGTTATTGCCTGTAAAGGCTGAATTGTTGTTGATCGAAGCTATTTGTCGACGGGCCTGGCTATAAATTTTGTCCGAAGAGGCAACGGGTGGTAGAATGTGTGGGTCGACTGTATTTACAAGTGGGATCGTGTCAGGGTTTGTGAGGGAGAACGGATATACTTCGTGCTAATTGAGTCATCAGAATATAGTGGTTCGACAAACGATCATTAACGTAACAGTGACCGGATCAGAGATGACTGGCTGAACTTGTACTGATGTGGCGGTTGGGTTGTTGTAGTATTTCGAAAAGACAGAGGAGGGGAACACGCCAGGAACAGTAAAATTTTGAGGGACAATCAATGATGCCATGGCCAGTTGAGTGGTTTCAAAGGCTGCGGCTAGGGTGAGCCAATTCATGTTGAAAGCCTCGATACAGATGCAGGAAGCGCCGCGTTTGGAAAAAACGGTAGGCCTCTTATATGAGACACAATCGGGATGATGTCCACATGTAACAGCATGGTTGTGAGAGTGAAGACCACCAATGGGGTGTGCGCATTTGACATGGAAGTCAAGACAGAACCAGTACTTTACGATACAATGATCGGCTTACTGGATCATTTTTCAGAATCTACCCACGTGCGCCAGAGTTTGAAGAAGCACAATGTTATGTCACACCCAAGCAATCAACGTTAATCAACCTGACTACTGGCATTCAACCACGGTGTGAGCACTGGCCTACCCAGGTGACCATTCAACAATCTCAAACCTAAACTTCCATCTCCGTGAAAGAACGTCAGCGACGTTAGGTCATCCTACGCGTGGAGAGTGAGTTTGCTCCATATATGGCAAGTCCGGCGGGAAATGGGAGCGTGACAAAAAATCAACTTGTAAAAACAGCTCAGAGCGCGATACGAAAATCTAATCATTGGGCAGCTTACGTAAGGGGACCAGATGCATTCACCTTGAGTTTGAATTCATATGGCATATACAGAATCTTCACACTAGCAAGTCATACTTACACAGAAGCATCGTCATGGAAGACAAGATTTGGCATGTCGCCTGACCTCTTCCCTGTCAGTGGAGGTATTCAGGAAGTGCCGTCAGATCAAAAGTCGCGATTTCTTTCTCATGACTCGCCGTCGGACCGACCGGTTTCGCAGGAAGAAACAAAAAGTAATTCTATATCAAGTAGGCATTGTAGTAGTGAGCTGCCAGTACTGCCTTTGCGACATTGTCATAGGTATGTGACATAGGCTTATTCACGTCCTTCGCTTGCCACTGTTCAATTTCAATCTTCAATCACCACGACGAGTAAAAATGCCAATGAATGCTTTTCAACCCCAGTGAGCATTGAGCCATAAGACACTTGATCACCACAGAATACAAGGTGCTTACCAAAAAAAAGTGCTTGTTTACTGTGTAAAGAGCACCAGGTTAGGTCTGCTCTGCTGACATGATTTTACTCTTGTTCGTCTCGCCGTCGTCCGTCTTGGCAGTTGTGTTCGGCAAAGAGCCTTCCTCGACTCCACGTGTCGATTCCTTGAATAAATTCAAGGTATAATCGTAGAGGGCGCGAGAATATGCCACATAAGGGTCAGAGTTAGCGCTTGTTTCTAGCGGAGAAGCTGTCGAAGACATGGCGTGAAATTTTTCTTGGGGGGGGTAGACTTCAACGTTCAACGTGTAAATATAAGAGCCTTGGGATAAAGATGAAGGCAACTTGTATATATGGATGCAATTAGACCGGATCACAATGGCGTCTGCCGAAAATGTTTGTCTCGACAGTGTCTTAGCCCCCGAATACAACATGAGTTCATACAAACGAAATTGCTCAACAGCAGTGAGGCACCCCAGTCCCTTCACGGTAAGACAAGACACTCACCATGATCTATCCCTAATGGGCTACCTTTGAGATACGGGAAAAAATATGGGGCCCAATACTTCCACTGATGGATTGGATGACTTGGCGAATAGTGACGTCAACCGCTTCTCGGCCCTTGCACGTCATATGGTTGTATTTGTCCAACAATCTAACAATTTCAATTACGGATTGCAAAGTCTGGAAGTGTATGCAAGGCGCAGAACGTCCCAAAGTCTGCAAAGAGAAGAGGATGAATAAGGCGTAAATGTCTAATTGGAAGGGCGACTCCTAGTAGAAGATCTTGGCGGATTTACGGCTTCTTTTGTCCGGACATCAAGCGTGACTGTCAAATCATGGTACCTTTGTAGGTCAAGTGCTTCAGAACGAGCAACTCCAGCAGAGTCATTCGGGAGCCAGATAATGGGTGGTGGCGCAATCAGTTCTGGTGCGTACAAGATGCCCGCCATATTTTCAGCGTGGTCAGTGAATGCTAGAGGGGGCAGATGAGGTGGAGCATCGGGGTGGGTCCTCGCCGCACGCTCTGTTGCCGTCAGATCATCCAGGGTTTCGGTTTCTATCACACAAAAGTCAGATCGATGAAAATTTGAGACGTAGGAAGATCAGACAACGCACGCAATGGAACAGGCCCTCGGTGATTTGTACTCGACGGCATGACTGCCAGCGTCACACTCATCATTTCCAACACAGATGCCATTGACCCTCGTAGCCTTGGATTACGCCCAGTACTACTTCCATTGCTCGTGCTTGCGTCCGAGTCAATAACATGACGGCTCGTGTCCCGTGCAATGCTTTCAAACATTTTCAGAGAGTTTCGGGTTATATGACTCAAAGACCCCCGTCCCGGAAGTCTTGTCTTCCAAGTTGTGTACGCTTCAACGAAAATGACGACAACCACTCCGACTCCAGCCAGAATGCTACCCTCTATCCAAAATTCTCTACTCAGGAATAGAAGCCCCATAAGAATGGGCTGGAGAGACAACAGAGTGCCAAGACGTTTGATGAGCCAGATCTGCAATAAGCCTCCGGTCTGTGAATGCGTCCGTCCGTAGACATAACCGACCAGGTATCGATGAGCTAATGTTTTTGTTAGCATATCACCAGAAACAAATAGTTTTGTATGCTTACCAATAAGGGTCAAAAATAGCAGAACCGCTACGGCGGGGCCGATAAGGGGAAATATCATGGAAAATGCAGATGCAAAGACCATAGCTAGAATACACGCTCCAATTGCAAAGGAAGGGTTATATGAGCTTGGGTATACAGCTGTCCAGATTTGGTGATGAGAGATCAGTTATAACAAAAGCCCTCAACTTACCCCGGAAACGCTGTCGTGGGGTCACAGCCTGCCTCTCATTACGTAGGACACGCATTAGATGGAATGGTTGAAGTAAAAGCAGAGCAGGAAAAATAACAGCGACAGTAAAGATGATGGCGAGCGCTAAGATAGCCATGTAGATAGATCCATCGACGACAGACTTCGCGACTTCAATGTGCGAGTTGAACGCTTGGAATGAGTAAAGCAGTGCACCGACAACAATGAGCCAGAGGGTGGCAACTGTGGTCAATATGAAGAAGTTCACTTTAAAAACAAAAAGGTGGCCGCCGGAGATTGAGACAGTGCCGTAAACGGTTGCAGTCCCTGTACGATAATTGTGAGAACATGATGAAGGGCTGCAGGTCTTCAATCTTACAGTGCACGAGATATACAGTAAGAGATATGAAGCTCGTTGCCGCGACTGCAGGCGCGAAAACTGTCGCAAGTCCGGCTGGTATAAGATCTACAGAATTGAGAGGGTTTAAGAAGGTAAGGTAGTGGCCCACGTCAGGTGCTGTTGAAAGTGCTAAACCTGAAACAGCTGTGACTGCCCATTTGTTGAATAAATCACAAAGAGGGAAAAATGGAAAGGGAACACTCACGGCCAACAGCAAGCAGCACGATTACGATTACGATAATAGCCCAGAACACCAATACATCCAAAGGACTTCTCTCGTTCTGAAGCACGTCCCATCTTATATCCTCCTTTGCCCTTCCCTCAATCAACTGAATGCCGGGTATATGCCTCAACCCACGCCCAACCATCAACCATCCCTTGATTCTTGCGCCATCTGCGATATCATTGTAACTCTCGTTTTGGGCCTCTGCTATCTCTGTATTAATAGCTTTCAGCCTTGAACGCCATTGAGTGATGTCTGCATAGACTTGACCAAGGTCATCGAAATTTAGACCGTCAAGGGGCCGCACGAACGGTTGTGTTGGCTGGAGGCGTAGATGCGGGGGTTGCACTGTCGGTATGGAGTCACGTCGTAGCGGGAAGGACTCTCGGCGTGTAGCTGGTATGGTCTCGTCTCCCTTTGGTCGTCGTCTGAAAGTCGAAGGGCCAGGAATAGGGCCATTAGGCTCGCTTTTCATTTCTTGTAAAACTTCATTGCCCAGATCAATCCATTCGCTGTCGACATGGTCTTCATGTCTATCGTATTGCTGTGACAGAGCTCCGAACTCATACACCTCATCGATCATGGAGTCATTGACAGCGTAGTTCGGACCAAACCGCCTTGGGTCAGGGATGGACAGTCGAAAGTTTTCATCAGGAGCAACGCTACTGGAGGGCCTGAACTGGCTAGACTTTCCGGGACTGTTGATGGAAAGGCGTCCATAGGCTGCAGAACTCAACTCGAGGAAGCGGCTACCAGTGGCATGAGAGTTGCGGCTCTCAGGGATGCCGGAGAGCTGGTCAATGCCAGAATCGACAAAGGGACCGCCGCTAACTCGAACAGCACGAAGTTTGTAGTACATTGAGGGGGCGACAAAAGAGGTAGGAGTCAAAGAAGACGCTGCGAGTGCGGGATTGACACCTCTACGTCGGCCACGACGAGCTCGCTAGTTTACGTGAATAATCGATTATTGAGGGAATATAACGATACGTACTCGAGTTGCATTTTGGCCAAGAGGAAGAGGGCGGCTGATATATGGCCGATCCGGGTCCATTTGCAGGTTAACTTGGAAGTCTGCGATTGATGGATCTGGAGTCGTGACCCGGAAAGACCCAATATATCGCGTTTCCGCTATTTCAAGATTCTCCAGAATTTCATCACGTTCATCAATTAGGAGGGCCAGCGAGTGGGTATCGCTGGAAAGATGGTGAACATCACTTTTTGCGGAACAGTGTTGAAGAACTCACTTTATAGAAAACAGACTTTGAACATCCACTTCCACATTTGCCTCTTCTGCTTTTGTGAGCGGCTGCATTTCTTCCGATCCATGATTCCTCCTGTCCCTATTGGCATTTCTTGCCCGTGTATCTCTTCTCCTCGGCTGCATAGAATAACTAATGCCCGTTTCGAGGAAGAAATCATTCAAGCGTTTTTCCCCCCAACCCACAAATCCAGGTGCATTACGTGCACTCAACCACCCCAACTCCTTCCCTTCGCACAAGATATCTGTGAATCGCGTCCTGTGTGCGACCAGTTGATTGAATTCTCTGATGATCATCCAGAGAGCAGGAATCACGCCTAGGGCAAGTGTGAGGGCAGTCAAAACAATGACCCGCACACGAGCATGAGGATCATCAGCAGGGTCGGCGCGAGCTTGGATTTTGATCAGGGTTGAGGAGACACTGCCGTTGTCGAACAAGCGAAGGAGGCGTATGACGCTCAGGTCCTGCAGAAGGGAATAGACACCTCCAAAGATGGGTGTTTCCCCAGTTTCTGCTAAGCATGGTATGGATACGAGATAGAGAGGAAGTGCCCCTGCGAGGCCGACAATCGACCAACCAAGTACGATTAGAAAGCTGATCCAAATGGCACGTTGGCTCAGCTGCTCGTCAGATGGGAGGTCAGCGTTCTCGACTGCCGAGGTGGACACGTTGGGGGGAAGGGAGGGTACGAGGGGCACGTGCGGGAAAAGGAATGCGAAAAACCCTGCTCCAAGAGGTTGAGGGCGAAGGCTGATGAAAACAAGTCAGGTAAAGCTCCGATGTGACACAGAGCCACTCACTCTTGTTGAACAAACCATTCTCGGAGCCCATATACCTGACGAAACCACGGACGAATAATCGCAAAGAGCAACTGCAAAAGATGTGAGAGGCATCTGTCTCTTCCCGAATGTGGCAGACTCAATGACACGTACCCAAATGACAAGTCCTACCGCAGTAGGAATAATCAGAGATGATAGGATGCCCACTGACGACGAATCCAGTCCACTTCCAATACACACTGCCTGAAAATCTGCGATAGACTGGCTGGTGGACGTCTGGAAACTTGATGCTGCTGAAGCGGAGTGAGTAAGCGAAGTTTGAAGATCTATCGTATTTGAGATAGTTGTATAATTGTCGCTTGAAGAAAATGGAGCACTGGTGGGGGCAACCTGGCTGAACAAAGTGGATGTTGTATTTGACTCTGTGACCATACTGGAAATTGGAGTAGGTGAGATCTGCGAGAAATCAGAGGAAGGGATAGGGGCATATGCAGATACTGCGGGTGATTGTATGTAAGAGCCTTCTGGGCCCGGTTGTGGTAGAGTTGGACGTCGCGGTCGTATTGAGGCTGGGAGAACGTCTCGATGAATCGGCATGATAGACAGTCGTCAACGCCACAGCGGGCAGGGTATACTTTTCAAGGTCAAGAGAGCCCGTCTAGTCACAAAAGTCAACACATTTATGAAAGTCAAACCAACAGGGTTCTTACCTTCCTAATCGGGTAACAATGATCGAGTGACGACAAGAATCCGCTCTCGAGGGTGTGCACAGCTGCTGGACGCGTCAACGACGAGCAGGCGAACAAGAAGCTTTGTGAGAGTATGCTTCGGGCCGTTGGTGTCATATCCATCGGTCACAAGAGCAACAACGTGGATTCCATCTACACGAGAATACAACTACGATTGTTAATAGCTAGTAGGACAGTATCGTTACTAGAAAGCAAAAGTCATGATGACGGGCTATTCAAGGTGCTTGTGCTGAGACATTGCACAAGTAAACGTACTCAAGAAGTGAACGTTATATTTCCAACCACCATCCGTTGATGACCCAATGCGGAGAGAATTTCTGACGCTCTGATGATGGCAGCTGCGATCTTGAGAGGTTCTTGGTACGAGTGAGAACATTTCCATGTCGTCTCGTATCTATATATGGTTGCCCAAATAGGGAAATGTTTTCGTCACGTGTGCGTACCCCAGAAACGTGTAACCGTGCCTTTGAGGAGGGTCATCTTGGCCATGAGTGCAATACGACAGGTTAGTCGATTCTCAATTTCGTACTATGATGTTCAATATATTTTTAGGCAAGTATTACCCATGCAACCCTTCAGCAAGCTCAAACAGATGCAATTCTCGCTCTACTCAATTTAAACAGCACTGCTGAACCTTCGACCACAGGAAGGCATGGTTCTGGCATCACAAACACGTTATCAGCCGGCCCTCCCGTCTGGAAGATATTAGTTCTAGACCAACAGACCAAAGATGTTCTTGCAACCGTTCTACGCGTGCAGGATATTCGCGATGTCGGCGTAACTCTCCATGTGTATGGATATTGACGATTTACGATCCGTGAGCTGACTTCGTGCCTTCCAGCCAATTACATTCAATTCGGCCGCCCTTGCCAGATGTACCTGCAGTCTACTTCGTCGCACCTACCCTTGCCAACGTCCGACGAATAGCGGAAGATCTTCAAAAGTCACTATACGAGTCCTTTCACCTTAACTTCGTTGAGCCACTGCCACGGGCACTTTTGGAGGAGCTGGCTTCTTCTTCTGCCCAAGATGGCACAGGAGAACTCATTTCTCAGGTCCGTACTTCTCCTAGCTTGCAGTTGACTCATTTGAACCTAGGGTAATTGCTTAGTTGATAGACCAATACCTTTCCTTTATCGCACCGTCACCATCCTTGTTCTCTCTCCTCCCACCTCCTCTAGCTCAAACAAGTACTTCTAAACCCGAAACACCTGCAGTTCCGCGCTCGACCTACCATATCCTGAACTCACCGTCGTCTAGCGACCAGCAGGTAGAGGAAGAAATCGAACGTGTAGCAAGCGGACTATTTAGTGCCGTCGTGACGATGGGTTTGTCCCAGTCCATTCGTCAAAATAGTCGAGCTAACTTTTTAGTAAATAGGTCATGTCCCATACATCCGCGCCCCACGCGGCAATGCTGCTGAGATGATCGCAAAGAGATTAGATACCAAGATCCGGGATGCTCTTCTCACTACATCACGTTCAACCGCTTCATCCTCTAATCTTTTTGCGCAAGATTCCACGGGGCTCTCGAACCTTCAACGACCTCGTACGCTTCTATTGTAGGCCGCGTCTCGTTTCTTGCTAACAAGTGTCTTATTTTGTAGTTCTTCTCATCCTTGATCGTAATGTCGACCTTGTTTCAGTGCTATCCCATGGTTGGACATACCAAGCTCTTGTCTCTGACTGCCTTGACATGAAACTTAATCGTGTGATCGTAACTTCAAAAGACCAGCCCAAGAAGGAATATGACCTTGATTCAAACGACTTTTTCTGGCAACGCAATGCCGCGAACCCATTCCCACAGGTAGCAGAGGAAATCGATAGCGAGTTGAATAAGTATAAACAGGACGCTGCGGAAATTACGCGGAGCACCGGTGTCAGCAATGTCAATGATATCTCTCAGCTGTCAGTATGGAGATGCTACTTTCAAATTGTGACGCTGACTTTTTTATAGGGATCTTTCCACAAACGCTGCCCATCTAAAGACGGCTATCACACAGCTCCCTGAACTTACGGCCCGCAAAGCAACACTAGACACACATATGAACATCGCCAGTGCACTTTTAGAGCATATCAAAGCGCGCGGACTGGACGAACTTTTCAGTCTTGAAGAAGCTATTGGCAAACAGGTCCGCTTGTTCCTATCTTCTCTTGAGACTCATTGAACAACTTTCCACAGTCGGTAGCAAGCATTCTCGAAACTCTTCGCGCCCCACGGACCGATGGTGCGTTCAATGCCATCGATAAGCTGCGCTTCGTACTCGTCTTCTACCTCTCATCGCCGGATAACGCCATCTCTCGCGAGGATATCAATGAGCTCGAGAAGGAACTCAGGGCGGCTGGTGCCGATGTTTCTGCGTTCGATTATGTCAGGCGCACAAGGGAAATCTCGCGCATGACAATCTCAACGAGCGCCGTCAGTGGTTCTCAGACTCCCAATCTTGGTTCAGTTGCAGGACAAGGCGGAGAGCTGTTTAAGGGTTTCAGTGCATTGGGCAACAGGGTACGCGTCCGATAAGCGTTTCGGATGTCATCTATTGACCTCATTAATTATATAGCTCGCTGGCCGCCTAGAGGGAGGCGCTCTCGAGAACCTCATATCCGGCGTCAAAAATTTCCTGCCTACCAACAAGTTACTCCCAGTCACACGCCTCGTTGAAGCCCTGATGGATTCTTCCTCTGCCTCGAACCAATCCCTACAAGAGACAGACGACTACATATATCTGGATCCTCGCGCACTTCGACACGCTCACGCAGGGTTGCCGGGTGCCGCAGGAACCAGCGGGACAGCCAAGGGGAGGCGCATGGCATTTGCAGAAGGCATGGTGTTCATGGTTGGTGGAGCAGGATATGTCGAATACGGTAACCTTGAAGAGTGGGCAAACCGGACAGGAAAGAGAGTGACTTATGGTGGCACTGATATTGTGGACCCCGGAGGATTTGTCCAGACTTTGCAAGAGCTGGGAAAAACAACTGCCTAAAAGGCGTAAAAAGTGTCTCATTGAAGAAATTACATACATATTACTTGGATTGGCTACAACATCATTTTTCATATAATCAAGAGGCACATAAGATTTACTTCCTCTGATTCATGGAAAGAATTTGAACAAGACGGATGCTGAAAACCATGTTAGAAAGATGCTGTAAATACAATTCAACCAAATAATGCCTACAATATGTTAATCATGTCCAATTGTAAGCTGATAGATTCGTTCATTGCATCAGCTTTCATCACTCCTTGTTCCGCAAGACGTCCGTGCTTCAAAATCTTCTGCGTGCTAGATAGCGTAGGTCAGATGGATCATCGATATCGATGGAACAAATTGGCCTCACTCATAAAGAACAAATCCACTGAAAACAGCCAGACCACCATAAAGAGAGATAGCTTCGGTGATTGCAAGACCACGTAGTCCAAGAGGCAAGGCCATGGGTGCAAGCGAACTCAAAGCGACAACAGTGACACCAGCAAGGAGTGGTCCACCCCAGTTAAGATATTTATCGGTCCTATAACATTGTATACCTCGGGCTCTGTCAAAAATGTAGGAGAAAAATGCCTTACGTTGCTGTAGCACCAACATATGAAATGGAGCCCACGACACCACAGGTGTACAACGCAGCTCGAGAGAGAAGCGCAGGATTAAGGAAGAAGAGAGGGCTCAATGTGGCAGCTTGGAAGCCATTGAAAGCCTACGATTCTATCAGCACCAAGATGACCAAGTCATAAGACGTGTACCGACCAGCCAGAACAAGTGCTTTTGGAGAGTTTTCTCTGGCGGAGTGTAGAAAACACCCATCATCGACCCAATACTTCCAACAAGGCTGACGCCAAGCACTACCCCTGTAGAAGTAATAAAAGTGTGTGAACATCCTGAAGGAACCAACAATAGGACACTACGAACAGGGATTAGCTGCCATGATTCTGAAAGTGGCGCCAGAACGGAAGATCTGGCGGGCAGCAAGAGCAGTCAAAGCCAACCCAGCACCTGTGTACTGGAATGTGCTGTGAAGGAGCGACTTCTCTCCGAGAGTAAGGGAATCTCTAGTCTCGCGATTGAAAATTCCTTCGATCACGACAACTGCTCCAGCGACACCGGCCTGGAACCAGAACGACTCATACTGGGTCTAAATATGTCGTGAAAGTAAAAAGAGACGTACGGCTGTCATTGCCATGCGCTGCCACGAGATCCCTTGGGAATTTTGCACGACATGTGTTCCTTCGGTCATAAAGGTGCGCGAACCTTTGAGGAAGGTCGGTCCAACGGGAACATGGAGTTTTTGCCGGAGCAATGTATCACCAGTTGTACGGAAGTTGCTAAAGAACCGCACAGGTGAATTACAATGCGAAAGGCACGTAGGCCGCGAGAGAAGGGTACGCAGCGACATGCTGCTCATTCGGGATGCTAACTGCATGGGTGGAAGGTCTGGAAGTGCGTCGACAAAGATTATAAATATGAACACGACATGATTCGCCGGACTGCCGGCTCTGCCGAGAAGAGACGTCATCTGCTGTTCCGTTTTGGCCGATGTCTTTTTTGCAAAACATACATAACATTGAACATTTCATCATCGATGCCAAGAATGTCAATCATAACAACTACTATAACATATTACGGTCGTGATCAGCCATCATGTAATGCAGGAATCTTGTTCACGTCGATAACCGCAACGAGGCTGCACTCTAATGCTAAAGCAATCCGGTTGAAGCCATCCACGACCTGCCAGTCAATCTCATATACACCTGGCCTATCTGGTCCGGCATACCAGGACCATTTCTTCTCGTGAGACTTTCGGGAGGATCAGTGAAAGCAGCAACTAGCCGCATGAAGTTACTCACGAGAACACTATAGATGTGCATCCAACCATCACCGCTACCAGTAGCTAACCAACGACCATTAGGACTGAACGACAGTGTGTAAACAGGATGCTTGTGGTCGCTGAAAACTTTCAGGCATCTTCCCGTTACAGAATCCCAGAGACGAGCAGTGCTATCAAAGGACGAACTGGGATCCTCATTTCAGCTAGGTGTGGTTCCTTCAGAAGAATACACTCACGTCGCAAGGAGAGGATGCAGACCAAGGGTTGGGTCTGGGCACCATGCAATGGTGCTGACCGAGTGCTTATGTCCCTGGAGCAAGATGACGCCATCAGACGCGATAAGTCCAGGAATGCTATCATTATTGCTCAGGTTGTCAATATTCCAAACACGAGCAGTCATATCATCTGAGCATGACGCCAAACGTGTTTGTGAAGGACTGCATTTGATTTGATTAATTTCGTTCCCGTGTCCGCTACGTATATATATCAGACCTAAAGGCGACAAAAGATAGTAACAACCTACACTAGCGTTTTGAAAGGTGCTGACTCATCAACACGCAGGATATGTATAAGGCGATCGGCGCCACAAGTCGCGAAGGTATCCTCGTCCAGCCAATCCACATCTAAACAGCAGTCTACACGCAGTAGCAGTAAGTATGATATCAAGACTAAAGCTTAAAAATTACAAATCACCTGTGTGACATCGGTATTGTTTTCGTAGGCATTTCTCTTGAACATCCCAGAGACAGGCAGTACCATCTAGACTGGCGGTTAATAGCCATTTTCCAGATCTTGAAAATCGAGTGGTAAATATAGGACCCTTCTCAATGATAAAGGAGTAATCAGTATACGTTGAAGCGAAAGACATGATACTTATTACCCGGTGCTGTGGATGGGAAAAGTAGAGTTCGCCCGTCGACGTACATATTCGGACGACGGAGTCATAGGAGCCAATGGCCACAAGCGTACCGTCCGCGTTCCAGTCCAAAGATGTCAGATCAGCCGCCTCAGCCGCTGCGAAATCGGTGATGCTGATCGGTGTTGGTAAGTCGCTTAGGCCTTCCAAAGTTTTCGGTATAGTCCCCTTCGGTATAGTCCATAGATTCACGATAGCATCTTTAGAACCAGTAGCCAGCAGTTCGTGATTTACAGGGTTGAACCCGCATACAAACACCTATGAGGTGCAGAAATTACTTGCAGGTAGAGCTCTGGGGTCATATCACGATACATTACCTCTGCTTTGTGGCCTGGGAGTAGAAGTATGGCATTCGAGTCGGTCGATTCGTCATCGGGCCCTTGGATGCGTGGCTTTGTTTTTGAAGCTCTTTTGAGGACCGAATCAGGCAATACATTAGTTTTTGTATCCGGCAACGTCCGTGCTATTGAAAGTTGATAAAAAGCGTGCTGTTGGTTCTGAAATTACAACTCACATTCGCATGGCGTATCCAAATCCATATCATCTGGATCACGTTTCGCACGCTTCTCTGTTGGACCCTCCTCATGCGCAGAAAGCGGCGATTCTTTACGCTTAGAGGCGCCATCAATTATGGAACCGTTGAGTTTCGTAGGTTTCAACAGAAATTCCTCAGATGTCTCGGGAACTGAGGTAACTTGGGAGGGCTGCTTGTTTGTAGGCACAGAAGCCGAACATACGTGGGGCTCAAGAAGGGAAAAACTGCTCTTGCAGCTATTGGCCAGGGCATCGTTCTTCCAGTGTGATTCGACTTCGATATATAGAAGAGACTTCGAGAGGAGTTCTACAAGCTCCCCGCGCTGAATGTGTTTCGAAGCATATGGCGAGCGGTCAAGCTGACCCTCCATTTTTACAGCGAAGGCGGAATGGGTAAATCCTGGTGATGAATGGTTTAAATTGCGTGTCGAAACAAAAGGGTGAAAGTTTACCAGAGTCAAGCAAGTAAGAATAGATGAGGCAGTTGACTTCGTCTGCTGTGATACGAAGAGCATAATCATTTGAGCGACCTGAGTCCATAAGCCTTTTGGTCAGAGATAGAGATTGGGAGATTGGTCCTTCATGACCTCCGGTGTATTCTTATTTGGCGATTGCCGTTACCGATCGATCAATCCGTGACGCGATGCCGTCCATAGCTGAATCTGCAATCTGGAAAGTAAGCATGTGAGCATTTGGTCTTTGCCTCTGCTCTCCCATGCAGCCGGACTGGGACGCTTCAATCGTAGACGGAGATGATGGAGATGATGACATGCGCACTGGCGCAAGCCCACGGCGAATTCGGTTATCTATAGAAGACCTCTTGACGAGTAAGACTCTATCCTTTATCTGAAGTCCACCCGTATCTTACCTTGCCTCTCAGCTGTGTTTGCCATGCAGTCTGCAGGCGTTCCCCAGTCTCTCTATTCTGATGGTTCCCGAACTTCCAGTGTATCTGGTATTAGCCTTCAAGATATCAGCCGGTTGTTGAGCAGTGTCGATCGCGGTGGCGCTGCTCGCGACTTTGCACTCCTTGAACCGGATCAAGATAACGAACAAGACGAATACGACGACGATGAGGACTACGACGACGATTACTCCGCGGCATTCAGCGCAGCTGCTCGTCGAACGTGGAAGGGTCCGGTGATAACTGAGCCGCGAAAAGAAGGCGTTGAGCTGCTTAACAGTGGAGATTTCGGGACAGTTGGCAGCAAAGCACGAAAACGGCGAAACAATATTAATCTTGCAAATCTCATCCTCAACCGCGCGCGGCGAACCCGTCCAGTCAGCAACAAGGAAGATTACGCTGCTGTAAGAGTATTGTATTCATGCTGGATTTGGCATCCCCTAATTCTCCCATAGAATTTGGTTCCAAATTCCAACGGAGCGTCTGTTGCTGTTTGTGAAGACAATATTTACACAGGACAGTACTCCGCAGGTCTGTGATTCCTTCATTTGTCGTTTCACAGTTAGCTCACGTTTGCCATTCAGATTCTTCCTTCTATTATACTTGCTCTCAGGGTACGCTGACTCCTGCCGAAGTAATGGTTTGCCACTTTGTTGACTGTCTAATTTAGACTTTAGGCTTCATGTTTTTGACACTACGAAGCCTCTCATATCCCACAATCAACATGGAACAGCGCGATTACAAGCGTGTCCGGGTCTGAAAACCAAAATGAAAGTTCGCAAGTCAATCCAGGGTCATCCAGGCCGGTGGACTATAACAGACGCAAATCTCTCTCCCGACAATGAAAGGTTGGTTTTATAAGCACCACATACCCTCAAATGTTGACATTTTTTAAGGATGATATATTCCTCCATTGTCAGTAATCGAAGGCTTGCTTATTTGCAAAATTCTTATATCTTTCCAGACTCCTACTGTATATATGACCAATATATTGGATGACTCACAGGCGCAAATACCTATTCCTTTTTCTGATCCAAATCGCTGGGGTTCAATTCATGACGAGAGTTTCGGCATTTGGAGCTGTCGGTTCTCCGCGGACGGGAACGAAGTTGTCGCAGGAGGGAGTGGCAAGATTTTTGGTAAGTCCGATGCTTTGTATCCTTACGATCATCTGAAATGAGCCCTTCCAGTCTACGATATTCTTGCAAATCGGAGGACTGTTAAAATTGCTGCTCATAATGCCGACGTAAACAGCTGCTGTTGGGCAGATACGGCATCTGGGAATGTGCTTATCAGTGCCTCCGATGATGCCTTCATCAAAATCTGGTATGTCGTACACCTCGTATCGGGCTATTATTGATCTAGTCCTCCAGGGATCGTCGGTCGCTTGGCGCTTCTCAAAAGCCTTCAGGCGTCTTGATTGGTCACACTGAGGGTCTCACCTACGTATCTGCCAAGGGCGATGGTCGTTATATCGTATCCAATGGTAAAGATCAAGCCATGCGGCTCTGGGACTTGCGCAAGATGAGGAGCAACCAAGATTTTGAGGCCATTCAGAGGAAGCACTATGGAGTGGTCAATTTTGACTATCGGTCTGTTTAGTGTTTCTTGTGTCACAATTCTTCTAATTACAGCCTGAGGAATAGTTATTATCCCTACCCTGGCCCAAGAGTGGCCAAGCATCCAAAAGACTGCAGTGTCATGACATACTATGGGCATTCCGTCATGCGCACCCTTATCCGTTGTCACTTCAGTCCTATGGAAACAACAGGGTCTCAGTATCTTTACTCTGGGTCAGCTGATGGTCGAATACATGTATGGATTGTCATTGTGCTTGTGTTGGATCCTTAGTCATCCTCTTCATTTCTAGATTTGGTCACTGGATGGGAGAGTTGTCCAGGTCCTGGATCGCAGCAAGACTTTGCCTATGTCATTTGACCCGTCACAGCCCGAGTTACCTTCAACAAGGCCGCGGCACAGGGCACCGTGTGTGCGTGATGTCAGCTGGCATTCGGAGGTACTTACCTCGATCTCGCTTCATGTTTGTCTTCTTCTGACCATGATTGTGATTAGGAGCCTGTGATTATGAGCGTAGCATGGGATAATTCTTCTAGTGACAGTACTGTCGCCAGACATGAGTGGAAAGGGTTACTAAGAATGCGTGGTGCATTGGAAGACTGGGTTGAGAAGAATAGATTAGAGGGTGAAGAATTCTCGAGACGACGATCGGTTCGTTTGAGAAACCAGCGGCGTGTTCCTGGTGCGTTTGAAGAAGGAGACGTGGATGAGGAAGATACTGAGTAGAATGGTCATTTGGGTCTAAATCATCCTACTTTTACATTGTACTGTGTTACGATATCGATACTGATAACTTGTTGTACGATATGCGACCCCATCTGCCACTTTACTTTATCAGGTTCATGGCACACAATGCTGGCGTTGAACACAAGTTGTAACTGAGCTTCAAAGAATGATTGATGTCGAAGCGGGGCAATTGTTCGATCAGCGGGTTGGGCGCTTATTCAGGCTCATTCCTTTACTTCTCACGAATGCACGTAACTGTACCGACTTATGGCTTCCCTCCTGGCTATTTTGTTATCCGCAATTTAGCTACCAATCGCGTCTTGGACGTGGAAAAGGATCAAATTGAGGATGGGACAGAGGTCATATTGTGGGCAGAAACAGAGACCGCTCTTGTTGAAAGTATGTTCTCTCGCGCTCTCTCCTTGCCTCGAGTTCATCATCCATCTCGTTCCTCCTTCAATCATAGCTCGTAGGAGGCCAGAGTCCAATAACCAGGTTTGCGCCAGTTTGTCCTACAAAGGCCACGACTCACGCACTAATGACAAGGTGTTTTTCGTTGATTCCACCGGAGCGCTGTGTTCCAGATCGTCTGGACATGCTATCGATATCGAAGGTAGCCGATTGATGAATGATATCGCCGACTGATACGATGTTTTCACACATAGGCGACAAACTTGTCCTTCGACACAGACGACCCGTCTCATATCCCTTTCCAAACGCATACGCGCATCCTCTCCCAAATTTCTCATATTCCCAAGAAACCGGCGAGATCTCGGTACACTTTAAGAACGACCCAGATTATGAGAACGAGCACCAGTCTGACGCATGGAGAAGCCGATCGTATCTATTAACTGCAATACCATTACGAAAACCTAAGACCATCCTTGACGACGCAGCTGCATTCCTTTCGTCCGCAGTATCAACTCCTCTGTCATTTTTTTCGGGAGTAAGTCCGCGGCTCCAGTCTACGCCAGACGAAGTCTTCAAGGGTCCCATTGACCTCGACGAGAATGAGGTAGTGGAGGAGGATCGCGGAGAGGAAGCTGAGGTTGATGACTCTCCTGAAATAGGAAGGAAGGTGCGGATGGTAGTCGTTGCGAATAAGTGTCAGAGCGATAAAGTTCTCGGCGAGAAAGCGAGAAATCGGAGGCGCTGGGAGGTGGTGTCTCTGCGGCGTATGGATGCCAGGACTGGTGGAATGTGACGACTTCCAGTTCGATACTAGGAATCATTTTCCCCAGCCCCTGCATAAACATATATATGCTTATGATATGCTTATTATCCTGCTTATCATGTACTTATATATAGGACCGAACCAGAACTTATGGAAGCCTGAGAAGCTTACACCCTTGTTCGTTGATAAGATACTTGGTCTAAGCTTGATCACCAGAACATTCCACTACGCTCTTCATGTACCCTTCCCTGCCAGTAAGACAATCGGTCTCGTTTGCGCTGTGTCTTCTGCCACTGGTTTCACTGGTTTTCAGTCACCAGACACCTTTATATCAAGACACACAAAGACTAACATGGCGATCGAAATACGGCCCACAGCTTGATCAGCCGTTCTCGGGTCCTCTCTCTTTTGCACACCTTCCCTATAGTCGTTGCCTAGATGACGAAAGAGCATTTTTTGATATTGCACTCCTTGGCTTGCCTTTTGACACTGCTGTAACCTACAGACCAGGGTATGCTCATTTCATCTTCAACTCAATCCTTTCTGATACCAGAACACGATAAGTGCTCGCTTTGGTCCGTATGCGATTCGCTCAGGCAGTCGACGAATCCGTGAGGGCCCGTGTTATACTGTTTCGTGGGGCAGTGACCCTTTCAGCCAAGGGGCTAAAATACTTGATTGTGGCGATGTTCGTTAAGAGCTGTTCAAGCTTCTCCGTGAAGTTGACTCGCGCCAAGGTTCCAGTCAGCCCTTTTGATAATGCACTTGCCATGGATCAAATTGAAGTGGCATATTCAACGCTTATCAACCGAACTCCTGCGGGTACTTCTCAGGGAAAAGAGCCTACTCGTGCATTGTCCAAAGACGGGCTGGAGCATCCGCGCATAGTGAGGCGAGAAAATCTATGGTCTTGTCCTATCTCGAATAGCTGACATTATAATCGATAAATCCAGTTTGGGAGGAGATCATACCATCGTGAGTGGGCATCCAGCTGCGGCACTCGACACTAAACGTTCGATCGTAGGTTCTCCCCATTCTTCGTTCCCTGCATAAGGTTTATGGCCCTGTTTCTGTTATTCATTTTGACGCGCATCTGGTGCAGCTTGTTCAAACATTGCAGCGGCATCTCAGACTGAAGCTTTATTCCAATAGGACACCTGGAAACCAGGAGCGCGTTACCCTGATCAGTCGACTGAGCAGTCCCGAGTCACTCATGGAACTTTCTTCTACCTTGCTCAAGAGGAGGGCTTGATTGCCAATACTAGCATCCACGCGGGCATTCGCTGCAGAATGGATGTACGCCGCAGCATGCAGTTTCCATCACGATGTGAGACTCAAAAACTCAACAGGAAAACGATCTTGAAAATGATAAAGAATCCGGCTTCCAATTGATCAGCTCAGATGACCTCGACGATCTGGGTATCTCAGAAATTGTACGAAGGATCAGGAACCGAATTGGCACAAACCCAGTTTATCTGAGGTACGCTCTACTTCACCTTCGAGCAAGGAATGGCGTATCTAAAACGAGATCATAGCCTTGATATCGATGTTATAGGTAAATATCTCGTTTTTATAGTTTTGTCATACATCAAACCTTGATAGATCCTGGCTTTGCCCCTGCTAGTATGGTCAATGTGTTTTTCGACATTCTTCGGTGATTTATTTGTTTTGTACAGCGGGAACTCCAGAGGCGGGAGGATGGACAACTCGAGAGTTGAAACGCATCTTGAGAGGGCTAGCGGGACTCAACTTCGTGTTAGTGCTGCAGCTTGCATTCTCACGATTTTTCAACCATTTTATCCAGCGGTGTTGATATTGTCGAAGTTGCTCCTGCTTATGATCATGGCACGTTTTGTCGTTACGTATACGTTGTCATCCGTTACTAATTGAAGCATCTTAGCGGATATTACGGGTATTGCAGCTGCAGATCTTGTGATGGACTTCCTCTCTATGTTGCTAGCTGAGAGGCCTCCATCAAGTCAGAAACCTTCAGCAAGTCGCCGGAAAGCAAGCGATGACTTGTGACATTGTTGTCCACAGACAATTCCCATGCGATAAGTGCCTTCTGTTTACCTTGATGTTGGTGACGATATATCAAATGAGTCATGGAATGGGAGTATACGTCGGTAATAAGGCCTTTCTGCTTACTCGATTGTCAATGTAGTTGCCACCCGGAGTCGTAGATTAACAGAGGACGATCCTCGGTACCAATAGATTCGAGAGGAATATCGTGAATCTATCCACACCAGAGATCTATCTCTTCTCCCAGATAAGCGACAACTGTCCCCACGGGTCACATTAGTAAAGACTTACTTATCGATATCATTGTCGTCGAGGCAGGAAGACAAAATACTCTGGTTGCGGTACTTGAGCGCTTGAATTTTCGTATCAAAAGATTCCTATATCGTCAAATGTCCCAACAGAGCTTGGAAACATACGTTCTCGCTGGTACGTCCAGTTTTAACAGTCAAACCGGTAGTACCTTACTACTCCACTTGTTCAGGTTCTATCAAGATCATTGAGAGATTCTTTGATTTGCCGTTGGATTACAGCGATCCCAATGGAAAGAAAATCCAAATTTTCGCTCGCAATATGGTCCCTCTCGACAAGGCCAAAACCCCTGAGGAAGAGGCAAAATTACCCTATTGTAAGCTTGTATCCTCCCTGTTCTACATATCGGCAAAAAAAAACACCCAAATTTGCTTTCAGTGGTTTATCTTCAAGGTGAACATCATGGTCTTCAAGTCGAGCGATGCTCGTTCTCAACTTCCCAGGTGGGCCGGGCTTTGAGATCGACATGGTCGAGTTTACCGCGTTGGCGACCACTGTAAGAAACCGACACTTTGATTGGCTTGTTTCTTAACTTCTCCCTCTAATGGAAGATACATAAAGAGGGCTATCAGGTCTGAAATGCCTGTGTTTTATTGGAAGTTTATCCTAAATTAATCCAGACTTTGTGGCTCGATCCACGCGGCACAGGCTTGAGCACACCATTCTCCGCTAATCTCGTTTCAGACAAATCAGACGCAGAGATCTTTGAATATCTCAAATACTTCCGGGCTGATAATATTGGTGAGACAATGAATCAATAACGCCGCAGTCATGTCTCATTAGTGACTTTGTGTTATTTAGTTCGGGACTGCGAAGCCATTCGAAAGATTTTACTGGGTAACAAGGTGGACGAGAAAGATAGGAAATGGACCATTTTGGGCCAGAGCTTTGGTGGCTTCTGCTGTCTAACCTATCTCTCATTCTACCCTGAGGGACTGAAGGAAGTCTTCATTGCTGGTGGAATTCCACCTCTTGTAGATTCTCCGGACACAGTCTATCGTGCTCTGGCAAGTAAGATGCCGATTTCATCGTTCAGTGGTATTTCAACCGAAACCAATATTAGAACGGGTCTTGGCACGCAACGACGTTTACTACAATAAATATCCTAACGATACCAAGCGGGTCAGCGGCGTTTGCTTGCCTTGACTGTTCTCCGAGCGGATCTAATCTATTCTAGGTCCGAGATATACTTGCGTATCTCGACAAGAATTCGGCCATCCTTCCTAATGGTGGACAACTGACACCCAATCGTTTCCTTCAATTAGGCCTTAGTTTCGGATCTCAAGGTTGATATTTGGTAATATAAGGACTCAATTTTCCCGGCTAACAGTGTCGGAAGGTGGAATTGATGTAGTACACCGTAGGTTGTTATGATGTTCGGCCCAATTCATCTGCAGAAACTACGCTCTCCAGAAATTGTTCTTCGAGCATCCAACGATATCTCGCTGTTTGGGAAGTTATCGCAACGGCTTTTGCAGAATATAGAACACGTGCAATCCTTGGATGGCAATCCTCTCTACGTTGTCCTTCATGAACCTATATACTGTCAAGGGTAAGATTTTCTGTCTGACTGTCTTCTGATCCTTGATCAATACATAGGCGTGCATCGAATTGGTCAGCCGAGCGTGTTCTCAAGGACTATCCTCAATACTCTTGGAATCATATGAAAACGCAAGACGTTCAGAGGCCTGTGTGCTTCTCTGGAGAAATGGTATAGCGACTGTTCCATATGATACATTTCATCTAATTTGCCTTGCTTCTAGATCCTTTCTGCTATGATGGATGATTATGCTGGTCTTCGCCCTCTGAAAGGCGCTGCTCAGTTACTTGCAAAGTATGGTGATTGGCCACCCTTGTATGACAAGGCGCAACTTGCGAAGAATACCGTGAAAGTTACTGCTGCGACGTGAGTTGTAAGTATGACAAATTAGTCGAGCTTACTCATTGTATGAACAGATACTATGAGGACATGTATGATTCCATTTTATTTTCACATGTTATGCTTACCTTTGAGAAATTGACCTAGGTATGTTGATTTTGACTTGGCCCAGATAACTGCTTCTGCGGTACAGAATATGGAACAGTACATATCCAACCAACATCACCACAGTGCACTTCGCAGAGAGACAGAATTCATCCTCAAGAAATTATTTGAATTATCCAAGCGTGAATATGACTGATATACCTCAGAGTTCGGAGGATGTGAGATGGACTTTGATTATGATTTGCTCAAGCAATTTTGTACAAGTACCTTGGACAAAGAACTACTGTCGAACCTGGACAATGACTTTGAGTTTTTGAGATAATGGGCAGAAACAATGATCGTTACGTGTGATGTTTTGTACTACTGCCAACCTGACGCAAAGACACAACATCTCAGTATTCTTGATACGAAAGGTCTGTTATAGAAGGTGAAGCCGTACAATATTGTACAGTGAATATATATAGCTCAAGGGTAACTAAGTAATGTCCAGGTGTACGGGGAGTTATGATTCGAGCCTCAAGTGTTTGCCCCATGCACCTTGTGGAGCGGAAGGACCAGCTTCATACGTAGGTGGAGCCTCGTCATCATTGCGCACTTGCAACGAGTTCTGCCCGTGTGGACGCTGAACGGGAGTATGAGTAGGCGGAGCATATGTAGTGTTGGTATCTATAGGTGGAGAAAGAGTGGTCGCCTGGGCAGGGAAGTAGGCTTCATGCTCAGGAAGAGGTAGCATAGAGCTTTCTCCATAGCCATTGCTAGGATAGGTAGTGCTGCCTAGGGTATAGCTCCGGTCATTTTGATATGAGGGTTCGGTCTGTGCTTGATAGTAGTTGGATGGGCCAGGCATGTGTGCAGCACCGTAACTACTGTAATTGCCGCT
This sequence comes from Termitomyces sp. MG145, assembly GCA_003313055.1. Lineage (NCBI taxonomy): Eukaryota > Fungi > Basidiomycota > Agaricomycetes > Agaricales > Lyophyllaceae > Termitomyces > Termitomyces sp. MG145. The sequence goes on along the minus strand of QGOB01000338.1, from coordinate 19,322 downwards.
GTAGGCGGCTGGCTGTTGTGTTTCATAAGGGTCGTAAGTTGTGTGGTTCGTTCCCCGATGTTCATGGGGTGATGCAGCTGTGGGGTCTTTCATGACGTAAAAATCATGTCAAAGTGATGAAGAAAGGAGGCTTACATGAAGATCCTCCTGCATCATGTCCGTATTGAACACCCGTGTTGTAGTAAGGATCGGTGTATTGTGGCTGGTTTGTTGCAGCGTACTGGTTTGTTGGAGGGGATAATGAAGGTGTATATGTAGACGGTGCATACTGAGATCGCGCATGATTGCTGGGCTGCCTATGAGTTTCCGACGGAGCATACCCAGCAGGCCCATAGTTATTCTGGGCTGCTGGGGGATATGTCGAAGGTGCATACTCTGTCCGAGTAGGTGAATAGTACTCGTCAACCGCACGGGTACCCAGGGGTTTCTGTACATATCCTCCACTTGTGCTATTTGCAGGACGTCCACCATAGGATAAAGAATTGTCTGGTCGGCTCGGGTCATCCACGTAAACCCTGTCTCCGTCGATGTGTCCCGTTAAAGGTTGCACTTCGTGGAATGCAGGAAGTCCACCTTCCAGCGTGTTCTGCCTCGCCTTCCTATCTGCCTCAGCCTTGACCGCGTCCAGTCGCATTGCCTCAGATGGACTAGGGCCCACGGTACTTTCGACCTTATTCCAGCTGTCCTTACTCCTTCTTGGTCCGCGTTTCGATATGCAGCAACGCCCGATAGTAAAGAAACATCCGCTAAAGAACAACAGTACCCAAGCGGCCAATGTCAACCAAGTAGCATTGCCAATTTCGGCAGTGCCAACAGCATTGATACGAGCTTTGGCAGCGAAAAAGATGGCGATGTCGAAGATGAATGCGAGTAGGGCGACGGCTGCTGCAAAGCCGGAGATACAGGTGCTGAAACACGTCATGGACATCTCTCGTACGTGAGCGAGAAGGCCAAAGAATGCTGAGATCGCCGCTAGACCGAGGGCGACAATGTGCAGGACCAAGCAATAGGTCAGCCATTTCACTACAACTTGAGGAATTTGAACAGGAAGATTATTGCCAACCAAATTATTGATATCTTCGAAGAGTGAGCAAGAAATCGTCTATCCGTAATTCTAACTCACCTAGATCATATCCAACCGCGGGGCCTGAGCAACTCGTTCCGTTCGATAACTCTAAACAGTAACCCAGGGTACCAAATGTAATCGTGCCATTGTGACCCGCTACCGAGATATCGGCTTTGAGGAAGTAAACGGATTTGAAGTAGGGAACGCAGAAAGACACCACCAGCAATAGGACTGTCGCCGCGCAGGTGACAAGGAAACCTGGGGTTGCGGGGCGAATAAGTCCCATGCAAAAGTTTCAATGAGTTGCAAAAGTAAGAATGTGGAAAAGTAAAGAGGAGTCAAAGTTGTTCCAAACTTGTCGACGACTGATGGTCGTTACTTTTGGCAACCTTGTCAGTTATGGTTGTGATGCGCAGCCACAGGCCCATAGCCCCTCGCAACCCTTCTGACGCAAAACTCCCCACGCGATAGTAGTACTTGTATGCTAATGTTCTAGATATCTAAACAGCTTCGTGACAAATCACTTGACACCTCGATATTGGTCCTGAGCGCTAAGCCCTGAAGTGGTGTGGTGTGTACCCACAGCGGCCGCACTTGCTTTATTCAACCATGTGTCTTTCTCTTTGAATAATCAACGACATAGCTCGGGCCACGTAAATCCGTCAAACCCCGAGTTAATACAATCGAAGTCATCAACCCCCTGTATCAAACCCAATTCGTGATTTATGGACCGCCTGAGATACATAACTAGCAGCATAGTTAATGCTTCTCATCCACATTGAATCAAAATGTAAGTACAAGTTTACTCGGAGTACTTGCTCTCTCTCTCTCCTCGGCCTCAACAATCTCTATCATACATCCTGCTCAATCTCTGTTATGGACAGTCGTGTGCGTCGTGTTGTCGCGCACATTGCGGGGTACTTGTTCGCATCCGTTGGATTCTTTTTGGTTAGTCAGCGCTGAATCTGCGTCTCGAGATGTTTTGGAGGTTGATCCGTTGTGTGTAGAGTGTCCTCTCCGTTCTCTTAAATTCAACAATAGCACCGTCTTCGGAGACTGCGACGGCATTGACAGATGCACTGGGGAGACGCCAGACACGTCAACTACACGTTTCCATTGAACCAGTCAATGGGGAGCTAGGTACAACTCTACGAAGACCGACGATACCGAGGTCTCCTGCTGCTGACTCAAAGACCGCTAGAATCATCCCATCGGTTCCAACTCCGATCCAACGCGCCGGGAGCTCGTTAAACCCAAGCCTCGAACGGAAACCAACGGTCATCACGTTCGTTAAAGATGCCAATTTAGTTTTTGACTCCATGTCATCCCAACGTATTTTCGTTCCTTCCGATGGTGAGGATTCCAGTCGGAGTTTTCTATCCCACTTCAATCCCTTGCGTGCAAAGCGCTCGAAGCTGCGTCACTGCGCCTCGTCTCCACACCTCGCGTCTCCACACCTAACAGCCAAAATTCCGCTTTTCCTGAGTCAAGACAAACCTCCAGAACATGCTCCGTTACAGAAGAAGAGGTCAAGTCCTTTTCGTAAAGGGTACGGAACTCCTTCCCGGTCTCGTGAGTACTGAGCTCATAATCCTACTATGATATGAATTGGAAGAGGACTTTCAGGATCTGCTAGCTGTCTCGTGAAGAAGAAGAAATCGCAGCCCTTGCGGACACAGCCTTATGAAGCACCGTATTTTTTCCCTCCACCAGTCCGGAGTCCGAGCCGGACTGTTTAGTAGTGATAGATATTAAGACCGATCAATAAATCAAGCGCCTATCAGATTAGATGAGAGTGGACTCCCACGGCCAGCGTTCATGTCGGTTTGATTGCTTGGTGGTCATTGTGAGGGTCCAACTAAAATGGATGCTGATGCCGCAATCACAGCACTTGGACCAGAACTCCCACCATCTGGGCCCACCGACACGGACAACATCCAAGAGCTCCCTGTTTCGTCGGCCCAACCTCCATCCTCACCACATATGGACACGGGAACCTCCACCCCTCGTCCCTCCACAAACGACTCTCCTCCAGCTCCACCACAGTCCTCGCCCCCAGAGCCTGGTCGTCAGCTCAACGTCACAGACGCTCTTAGCTATCTCGATGCTGTCAAAGTTCAGTTCCAGGATATGCCTGAAGTTTACAACCAATTCTTGGACATCATGAAAGACTTCAAAAGCCGAACGTAAGTCCTGATAACCAGTGCTCGTTTGATACTTATGATAGCATTTTTAGTATCGACACTCCCATTGTAATTGATCGCGTCTCCCGCCTTTTTCACGGCAACCCCATTCTAATTCAAGGCTTCAACACGTTCCTTCCTGGGGGTTACCGCATCGACATCTCTGACCCAGCCGACCCTAACACTATTATTGTCACGACACCTCAAGGAACAACGACTCAGGATACATTCACGGCCAACAGCCTTCCCCGTTCTCACCTTGGTACCCCTACATTCCCTCAGGCCATACCTGCTATCCCAGCACATGTCGCTGGTCCAGCGTCGCGCTCGCACACTCCACATGCTTTCAACCTCCGCGGACAACAACAACCCCCTTTTGATCCTCCGTACTCCCCCAGTCTTCAGAATCCTCAAACCACTGCGGCGGCATCTGTCTTGGGAAATATGGGCAACAATAACAACAAAGGTCCCGTCGAAGCACAGCCCCCTAGTGAATTTAATCACGCCATCCATTATCTTAACAAAATAAAAGCGCGATATTCAGACGACACCAATACGTATAAACAGTTTTTGGACATCCTTCAAACTTATCAGAAAGAGCAAAGACATCTACAGGATGTAAGCATCCTCGCTTGATCGATGTCGGGGTTTCTGACATCTATCCCAGCCCTCCTTCCAGTCACAGGTGTATGTGCAAGTTCAACTTCTATTCAAAGACGCTCCAGACTTGTTGGCCGAATTCAAGGATTTTCTTCCTGAGGCTGGTGCCACTGGACAGAACCAGAGCCTTGCAATTGTACCCCAGCCTGTAGCGTCTGTATCGGCTTCCACTACTTGGGTCGCAACCGAAACTCAGTCATCGAGCCCACCGGAGAAAACAGTGAAGAAGGCGGCAGTGCCAATTAAACGTAAAAAGCGTGGTGCGGAAAAGGAACCTACACCCGTACCTCCTTCAAAGCCTGCACCTAGTAGAGTTTGTATCATGTGTTTATCTCGTTGCATGCGATTCCAACAACTTTTCTATTGTAGGCTAAAAAGGTGAAGCATCATCATACTCAGGATTCAACGTCAGCATCTTTCTCGCCTTTAGTGCAGCCCAGTTCACCTCAGTCCACTCCTCTTCATGTACCCGCACAACCTCCCCAAGCAGGTTCGCATATACTCCAGAGCTCGAGTTCATCCCACGCCATGGCTACTTTACCCGGCGCCCCAACCGACAAACTACTGTTCTTTGACAGGGCCAAAAAGTCACTAGAATGTCGGGAGATGTATGAAGATTTTCTGAAACTCCTTAGTCTATTCTCCAAGGAGATCATTGATTCAAAAACTTTGGTCGAACGGGCTAATGTGTTCCTGGGCGATGAGCTTCTTGCTGAGTTCAAAGATTTGATTGGTTGGGATGAACGACAGGATGATGTTGAGAAAGGACCACCAGGTAGTATTCGCACTGGACCTCCAGAGGCTTTATCGGCCTTACCTGCAGATGATGGTGAAGGACCGAGTTATCGAAGATTACCCGATAGTGTAAGCCATAACCTTCCTGTCGTATATTTTTTCCACATGTCATGGTCGCCTGACAAACTATGGTTGATAGGAGATACGATTAGCCTGTTCTGGTCGAGATGAACTCTGCCGATCAGTTCTAAACGATGAATGGGTATCACATCCTACTTGGGCATCCGAAGAATCTGGTTTTATCTCCCATAAAAAAAATTCTTTCGAGGAAGCTCTCCACAAGAGCGAGGAAGAACGGTTCGAGTATCATGTGCACCTCGAAGCACTGGCCCGGACAATCGCAGTGTTGGAACCATTGAATAATCGCATCGAAGAGATGTCCAACGATGAACGGACACTATTCAAACTGAAAGCAAATTTCGGAGGTCCGAGCATGGCAATATACCATCGAATTATTAAGAAGGTCTATGGTCGGGACAGCGGAGTAGAGGTAATCCAGGCGCTTCAAGATTGTCCTAGTGTTGCCGTTCCCGTCGTGCTTTCGCGACTAAAACAAAGGGACGATGACTGGCGTAGAGCTCAGCGGGAATGGAGTCGAACTTGGCGAGAGGTCGACTCGAAGAATTTCTACAAGTCTTTGGACCACCAAGGAATCAGTTTCAAGGCGAATGACAAGAAAAATATCACGTCAAAACATTTTGTTACGGATATAGAGTCTATCAAGAATCAGCAACTAGAGGCATGGGAAGCTGAAGGTGTTGCATCATTCGCACGAGGATCGGTAGGATACCAACTGGAGTATCCATTCCATGACACATCCGTATTGCTCGATTCTCTCAAGATGATCTATACTTTCCTTGATCGTTCTCAGGCCAACTATAGCATTCAAGAACGCCGGTCAGTTGAAAAATTTCTCCGCGCGTTCATTCCTGCACTCTGCAAATATCCCATGGTAGAGTTTAATGCTGCGTGCCGTCCGTTGGAGGGAGGTCACGAAGAGGATCCTTCTGATTTAAATGGAGTGGATGGGACACGGAGTGGGCGACGATCCGTAGGTAGTTCTCATTCTAACCAGGTGGGTGGAGTTGCTGCGGGTGACCTTCGGCGGAAGCTATTACGCACGGTCCAAGAAAAGGCTGCAGGGAAGTTGACCCCCTCTGCTTCACGCGATCCTTCCCCTAGTCCTGACCATCGTTCTCCCAACCACTTACGTAATGGAGAATCTGTTGACCATCTCAGAGACCTATGGATTTCAGAGGCTGGTGTCGAGGCTTTCGCACAAACTCTGCGGCTTGGATCAGATTCGGAACGTCCCTTTTTTGTGAATACGACGTTCTACACATTGCTGCGGCTAATGCAGGTAAAGTTTACTTCACTTCATCGATTGTGATGGAGTTATCTAATTATATACCTGGGGACTGACACAGTTGCTCTATTCTCGTCTGCTGATGTGTAAGGATATTGGAGCTCAACACGCAGCTGAGAAGCATTCTTCCCTTCTGGCTAATCGTGTCGCGGTTGAGCTCGGCTTGGACGAACCGAATGGCCCGTCCGCGGTCCTCGAACAGGCGATGGAAGTTCTAGACGATCGCGGTGCCAGCGATAAAGCAAATGTTATCTACGTGTACCTCCTCAATGCATGTGAGAAAATGTTTGATGGGGATATAGACCAGGCGACATTCGAGGAGCACATGAGGTGGTTTTTTGGGAACAAGGTAGGACAGGTATTGATTAGTTTGTTGGCTGGCGAATCCTGAGTTCTATTCTTGTTAGGCATATCACCTGTTCACCTTGGACAAGCTCATAACGGCGCTTGTGAAACAGGTGGGTGATGATAAGATGAAAGATCGGTGGTCATGCCCGAACTGAATATCTCACAGGTTCAGACTGTCCTATCAGACAACCGATGTCAAGAGCTCTGGAGATTGTGTAAGAATATGCAGAATGTCGAGATGTATACCACACAAGATATTATACGCTATCGCCGAGAGGCTGAGCAACACGTCGGACAAGATGATCATTTATATCGACTTCAATGGGTAAGTGCTAAGATTAGCAGTTTGACAGTTTGACCTTACTCATCGGAACCTATTGCAGGTACGCGATTCGAAGTGTGTCCGTGTGTTTCTGATGAGCGCGGAAGATCCAAGCATAGAGACAGATGAGTCTGCCGTGGGCCGATGGCGGGGGTACGTGGACAGTTACGTGATGGAATATCCAACGGAGTGGACGTCGCTTAAACGGCAAAAGGAGTCACCAGTGTTCTTACGGAGGTGGGTTCAGGTCAATGCATTCGGTGGCAGCCCTTGTTCTCATGATTCGACATGTGTGTCTGGCTATTTATAGGAGCATGGGGGGTGAGGATAGCACAGCCTTCGTGAGGCAGATGAAGATTCGTGTTGGACTGCCCTCGTACAAGCTGATGTATGAGAGCGGGAGCGAAGATGTGGCGTGGCGGAGGCGGGGGCCTGTGGAGGAGCAAAAGCTATTGGGGCGGGCGCAGGGAAGAGAAGAGGAGCGACGGAAGAGTGTGTATTTAGTGCAATAGTGTATTATAATTGGAATGATAGAGCCTGGGAGATGACCGATTTATTTTCACTTCTAAGATTAGCATTGGATTTGCCGGAACTTGCCACTTGCACAAGTCATTCCCCTGATCCCCTCCCTCCCACATCGCCCATCCATCCTCGCTGCCGTCCTCGGTGTCCAAGCCCCTTCCCTCATTGTTCATCCCAACCCTCAGACATCTCCCCCACTGTCGGCGATCACCTCTTTGTTGTTACCCATCCTCGGATTCGGACCTGAGCGAAAACACGCTTGGCACTTGGGTCTTTGATCATGGCCAAGCCAATATGCGCTGACCATTCTACCTGCTCAGTGAGCTCGGCGCGTCCTCTGTCTATCTCCGCCTCTCGCCGTAAGCGCAAATATTCGTTTCCTAGTCCCTCTTCCCCTGTCCTCGCTTTGTTGGCGAACATATCAGCCTCTTTTGCCTCAGCGGAAGCCAGCCCCGCTCCGCCCTCCTTTTTATGTCCTTCGTTCAGACCCGAACCAACACGTACTCTGAATACTCGGACACGTGGCACACATCCTCCAAGTTCACCCCCTGTCGTCAAGAAGTCTCTCATCCCAATAGACCCTCCACGAATCTTACCCGACAAATTTGTCCAGGTCGATAGTGGTCGATGGCGAAGAGTTGACACGTACACCTTATACGGTTCGACAGTTTGCATCGTACGACCCCCCCCTTTTTTTTTTGTTTGTTACACAGTGTCTCATCTGGGTTATAGTCCTGTGAAGACGAAACTACCTCTACTTCCACTGCTGTTTTCGATGATCAGGTTCAAAACCCCCCAACGTCTTCCGTGCCAATGTCTACCTCTGCAGCTTCAGCTTCTACATCTACCTATTCCATAAGCCTACCGCCGGGCTGGAAGACACAAGAAGTCTCGAGCACAGGTCGCACGACCCTTATTCTTGCTCTATCCCTGGTCCTCGCCTCTCTGATATGTTTCTTTATTGTTAGTTGCATTTTCTGGCGCAAGAAAAAACGTAGGGGACGGGGACAGGCTGATGTTGAGAAGAAGGCTCGCAAGCGATGCAGGCAACCTGGGGACGACGATGGGATATCAATGTTGGCACACAGAGAGGTCAAGATAAAGCAAAAGATTTGGGCAAAGGCCACTGCCCGATGGAAGGCCAATGTGAAATACATTGCACGTCAACGACGTGGCAAAAGATTTGGCATGACTACAAGGGTGAGCAGCCCATGCAGCTCGTATGCCTCTTTAGACAGAGCCGAAGACACTCAAACAACCGATGCTCAGCCTCCAATATCGACATCGTTGGCTACAATATCAGGCAGGCCATCTGTGGAATCTCTGTACATATCGACCGAAGCTACTCCATTGGGGGACACAAGCCATATTTCCTCCTCTCCCGCTCAAGTAGATGTCTCATCCCAGGCCTTGCTGTCACGCCCACCTTCTCCTCCCGCCTACCACGGTGACAATTTGGCAGGAACTACCGGAATACTACCTATTCCAAAACCTGAATCAACTCTGTTGCATTCGAATCTTCAATCTTCCTCCTACAACTCCTGCAATGAAAGTAATCCACCCTATTCTCTCCACGCTGCCCACCTGGCCACTGATGACAAGAGGCTTTTGGCTCGTATGGCTGAACTCGCCAGTGCTCCCCCGCTTGATCCTACCAGCTCTTCGGATACTTCCGTCCCTTGTCACGCCTCAGTACCAGAATGGCAAGACGAGGAACTTGAAGATTTTGGCGAGGGATCGCACCAACATGAGTCTACTCATCGCAACCTTTCTCCATCTGGTTTCACTTCAAGTCCTTCGTCTCTAACCAACTTCTTCCCCTCACCTCCTGCTAAAGGAAAGATGGCTGCCCATGATTTCTACGATTATCCTTTTACTTTCGATGACATGTTGGTCGAGCCTGAACCCGGTCCGTCTGCGCCGCCCTTCGAGGAAGAACTAACTAATCCATCGGAGATAACTGAGCTGACTCCATCTGCACCACCTCTTACCGAATCGGAAGCTGCATACTATGCTGATACATACCCGAATGCCCCTTCCCATGACTGGCAAGGTGCTTCCAACAGGCATTTGTCCGCTATGGACGGCCAAATTCAGAGTATTATACCCTCACATGATGACGTACTCTCCCGCTCCAGATCCCCTGTGGACGATTCTAATCTCCCTGTTCAAGGACCTGTTGCTAGTGACGGGACGCCTCCCCGCTATCACCCCTAGTTAATCCACGGGAACTCACACGCATTTATCTTCTTGTTTCGTTGGTTGGACTATATTGTTGTCATTTACGCCACAAAGCAGATTTAATATGTACTTGGACGGTTGCAATTGTACACTACGAAAGGTTTGAGGAAAAAGTGATATCAGGTTATAAGCAAGATAAGATTAGATTGTGGCACGTGTACAACTTTTTTCAAGAACATCAACCAGTGAGCACAATCGATTATTCTTCATCCATGGGGAAAGCACAAAAAAAACGCGCCATGCGACGGCATAATCCTATGAGGGTCCCAGACTCTCATCTTCCTCATGGCCTGGCATCTGCAACCTCGACTTCATCAAACTCCGAAGCTATTCTACCTATCTTACAAAAGGTTATTACTGTTGCCCTGGAATGCCTTGGCGTATCTTATTAGATGCTTAGATGGAAAGCTCAGATGCAGCAGAACGCAAATGGGCGTGCGTTGCTGTCTCGAACCTGATTCAAAACGACCCCTCGACGCGGCGATTGCTCCAGGGCAAGAATATCGTGGGTGCATTGATTACAAGACTAACGGACAGTGAGGAGGAAGTCATTGTGGAAGCAGCTGGATCTCTAAGGTGCGTGTGCTCAATGCAAATTCTTATATACACCCTCTCATGATATAGGTCCACCTAGAAATTTATGTATTGACGGTGGATATGACATCTGTGCAGAGATGTATAACAAAAGTATTCTGGTTCCATGGAAAACCTTTATTCCCAAGGTATATCGACTTTCTGAGTCTTTGAGAAAGCATTTGACTCATTCTCATGTGAATAGATATCTAATACCCTGACCCAATACATCGAAGGGTCGACTTCCACACCTGAGAATGCCCGGAATTTGGTATATGACTTCGCAGACAATGTTATCACGGTGTTGTGGTGTCTATCGTGAGTAACATGCGACTTGTTCAAGTCTCCATCCTTATCAGCGTAGCGAGACGTCGAACAAAGCCCTCGACGCCGTCAACAACATCCGTCTCGTACCATTCCTTATGTCTTTCCTTGGTGCTCGAGACAAGCTTCCGCTTGCACCAGTGACAGCTGCTGGTGCGTTTCTCGACGTCCACACCAAGCGTGCAAATTCCTAATTAACAGTCTCTCAGCGCACTGCCTCTATGTCCTTACAGATGACAACGCGCCTGCTATCTCCGATCTACGAGCTAATGCCGGATACCTTTCATGTCTAATTGATATTATACGATCAACCGAAGTTCCCAATGGCAAAGCTAAGGATCCATCGGACCCCCGTTCTACCACTTTGAAAGTCCTCTGCTCAGGTAGAGCTGCGTATTTGCCTGATAGTGTGCGGTGTGGCTCGGGCTAATTCCATTGTAATAGGTATTCTGCGGAATGTCTCGCCTCTTCCCCCTCCTGCAGCCGCATCGTTTGTTGACATCGACAATGATGTTGTTCTTCCCCTCCTTCAGCCCGTGATTTCCTCTGTGTCGTTATCTGATGCCTCTGCCAAGGCTCTAGAACTCATCACAATACAGGTTACCACTTTGAGAATGGTATTGAAATCCCAGTATTGATGCCATTATTCTTTTCAGAGCTCCGAACCTAGAATTGAAAAACTATCTCTCAAACATACTCCTGGCTCCGACCACAAGTCCAAAGAAGAGGTAGAATTAGCGCGTATAGAAGTAACGCTGCGGACCGTTCAATTGGCCTTGGAAATCTTGACTGGGGTGTGTGCAACACTTCCGGATCCTAAAATTCAGGTGCCTGAAAAGGAGGATGAAGATCATAGCGACGACGATGAAGGTAAGATACATATTATACAGATCACCTGTTTCTACAGGAAATCTCTTATCTCAATCACATTTAGATTTGGCAATGGAGATTGGGGACGAGCGTATAGAAGAAGATCCCCCAGCAAACTCAGCTTCGGTGTCGTTCCTGCCAACCTTGGTAGCCCCATTAGTTGCCCTCATACAGCCTACATCCCTATCTTTTCCACCATTAGCAGCACCGTCACCACATCCTCCAACAACATCTGTTCTTAGTGCCATTCACATATGTGCCTTGGAATGCCTGAATAACATCTTTCTGTCTCTTGACACCGGTCGTAATCCTAGCATAACCACGGATCTTGATGCTGGTCGCAGAGTTTGGGATGGGGTATGGTCTGCTCTTGAGGATGTTGGAATAGAGACAGGTTTAGGTCAGGAAAGGAGAAAGGAAATGTGGCATGTTGCCGTCGGTGTGCTGTGGGGAATTGGCAATGTATGGAAGGGCTCATTAGTAAGTTGATCTGACTTATTTCTACACCTTTATAACATTTGATAAGGTCCCTAACCAAGAACAAGTCCAACTTTTGATTCAGTTATGCAACACCACATCGGAAGAAAAGATACGAGTACAATGCATTGGTACTCTTGAATGTCTAGCTCAGCATCCTCAGTCCATTGACGGAAATAAGGTGAGTAATACCAAGAGATCTCTTGTTCCCTCGTGTTGATATCCATGTTCAGCTGATCTCCCAATACCTACTCTCACTCCTTCCGTCTGATGGAACGCCTTCACCTGTTGGAACGGAGCCGCTCATTCAAGCTACCTCGGCATTGATCGACATCTACTCGGACGAAGAAGTGCCGTACGATATCAACTTCCGGCAAGGAGCTTACCTCGTCAGGCTTATATCCAGCGTTGAAGGTGTCAGAAAGGCTGTCAGGGGCATCGATAAGCGGAAAGAGGGTGGTAGGGAGCTTAGATTGAGAGCAGAAGAGGTTCGAGACAATCTGGTAGCTTTCATACAGTATCGGAAGGATCTTGGAGTGTAGAACTGGTAGTTTAAATCGTACATATCATTTCCATGTGCTCTCATTCTTGCTTAGCATATTGATTCTGATGGTTTGCATGCAAGTACCACGAGAACGAATCAGCAATTTAATGTCGGACCGGAGCAGAAACTGTTTCGGTGACACTACCATCGATCAAACTGCATACCAAATTTTATACTCTCGATCTATGTAACATGACAAAGACTAGTGTGTCTACCTCGGGTGCTCTTCCCTCGTCGCCTGCCGTCTGTTGGTTGAACTAGTCACTAGTTCATCCACGCTTCTGATGATCTGCTGACTGCACAGGCTGTGTCAGTATTCAGGAAACTTAGGTTACACGAAAGACTCTTGTTGAAGGGGAGAGTCCAAGCACAAACCGTAAGAGTCCTTTCTGCAGCAGATCTCCTCTACAAGGTTCGTCATTGACTAACATTAGCTACTCTTCTAAAAAGCGTTGCCATTGTTTCTCTTCTCAAGGTTGTGGCTCGGGACTGTCAGGACATTTTGTTCAAGTCAACATTTCCTGACCAGTCTCTCGCGCGGTTTTGCTACGATGAATTCACAGGATAATCGAATCTACAAGACAAAGCCACGGGAAGTGACTATCAGCTTCCGGGGCACACCTGCATTGAAGTTACAATTCAACCTCTTGAAGCAGACGAGAGATTGAGTACTTTGCAGGAATTACTTGACCTCACGAGAGATCCTCAATGGCTCGAGCTCGAAATTTCGCAAGGCAGGAACAGTCTATAAATCCACATTGAAAATCCCAAGATACTACTATAGTGCATGTTTACTCTCTATCGAAGCTATTCAAGCGGGCTTAATCTTCACGGACAACGCTGTCATGCTGAAATCGGCCGTGTCACACTATGTGAAACTATGAGAATCGTAAGTGGGACGTACTTTGCGGCTATCCAGTCCATCGAGTCCAGCAGCAACTCGCGTCGCCGCGACAATTCCGCTCCAATCTAATGTTTGGTACACGGCCTTTCCTTCCTGTTTCATGTTCTGATGAATCGCACGAGCAGTCAGAAGGTGCTGATGAGCAACATCAATGACCGGCATTGGAGAATTGAATTCAGTCGTCAACCGCCGGATGTGGCTGATAAAGTGGTCAACAAGCATATAACTTTTCAAAGAAAAAACGAACGATGCATCCTTGATACCGCCATCAATCGCAAATCCTACAGAACCATCGAACTTATCGTGGGCGATCTTATCAGAATATGCGATGGTGCTTCAATGACACAAGTTAATGAACGTCGATGTATGTCGCTGCATACACTGACCCAGGAGCCGGAAGCATGTCTGATTTCCACGGATCTGAGTATCGACGGTGATCGTACGACTAAAACGTCAGGTTGCTCACCCTGCACAAAATTGTGCACATTCTCTGCATCAATGCCTGACTTCTCTGCGAGAGTGTATGCTTCGGCAAGTAATTCCAGAGTCCCAAGAATCATAGAATTTCCGATAAGCTTGAATGTAGGCGCTAAAAGGAAACAGCGTAAGTGCGACATCCATTCGCAGATGTTACGGAGGCAAACCCTTTTCTAAATTTTCTCCCAGATCAACCACCTTACGGCCGATCCCTGGCACAAAGAGGTATGCAATCTCCTTTTTGGAACGATAATCTCCACTCATGACAATGAGAAGTTGACCCTTCGCCGCCACAGCAGGTGCACCAAAGACTGGACAGGTAATCAAGTGCGCGTGGGGAATTGCGGAAATAAGAATATCAAGTTCTCCTAAGAAATCGTATTGAGGAAGATCGTATGTCTGGCCACATGAAGAATTGACCTGCTAAAGTTGGGTATATCTAAAGCGGAAACAGCAGAACGTTGATATGATGCGTGGCTGATGACAGAATTAGTGATCTTACAGTACTTGTTTCGACGAAAATTCTCTGCTTTGTGGATGATGGCTCTGCCTATCCAAGCAAAGATCAGAATCCTGAGTCACAAACGAGATGGAGCTTACTCTCAGTGCTTCAGCAAGCTTTTCATAGATGCTTTTGACAACGGCGTCGTTAGCAAGATTGGTGATAATGACATCACATTCCGAAGCGACTTGAGCAAGGTCCTGTGCAATACGAATCTTATCCCGCCCTAGGACCGCAAGAAGTTTCTCGGCCTTGTCGATGGTCCTATTCCAGACAAGCAATGGCGGGTGACCATTTGGCGACGAGTGTTGATCGGCAAGATTGGCCGCCATCAAAGATCCCATGGCACCGAGGCCGACAAATCCAACCTGTTTGGGTACATGTGAGCTAGGCGTCCCTGGTCTAGAATATGGAATGGTAGTGTGGTTAAGCGCAGACTGCAAGAGGGTGGCCATGCTTGAAGATGATGTTGGCCAATCGCAAGTATCTACAATCACGTGACAGTGATAGGCTGTCCTTGGGATGGGATGGAGTCCGAGTCACCGTTGCTGTCTCGCAGCATCTACGTGTTAAACGCCAGATGCAGCAGACATACAATGCCTACATGCAGAACAACGGAACTCTTGCTCCTGGCCAATCCATCGTGGTCAACAAGTTCACTGTACAGGTTGAGCGATATCTATCCCAAGGCAAGTTCAATCGTGTCCAGGAAGCCTGTGATCACTTATCGGTTCGTTCAAAAGGCGGCTTTGCACACGTGTACCTTGTAAGGACACCGACTCCTATATATAATACTACGCATCATGTCCTGAAGCGGATCGCGGTCGCTAATGAAGGCATGTTGGGAGAAGTGAAGAAAGAGGTTGACGTTATGGTGCGTATCTCATGAACCGTGTACGATGTCGTTTATACTCTTTCTTAGAGACTGCTCAAAGGCCATCCAAACATTGTCCATCTTATCGACGCGGCATGGCACCAGATGGAGAACGGTACGTACGAGGTCTTCATTCTCATGGAGTACTGCCCTGGTGAGCTCTTTCTTAGACACTTCTGTTTATCATCTTAGCTAGTATAGGTGGCGGAATCATTGACATGATGAATCGTCGTCTCCGAGAGCGTCTTACAGAAGCAGAGATACTACAAATCTTTGTGGACGTCTGCGAAGGAGTTGCTTGTATGCACAACGTTCGTCCTCCCCTTCTACACCGAGATTTAAAGGTGGAAAATATCCTGCAATCTTCGCCAACATCCTACAAGCTGTGTGATTTTGGATCTGCAACAACCGTCTCTCGGCCTCCTGCAACGACTCAGGAGATTCGGGCGCTAGAATCTGATTTGAATCGATATACGACTCTTCAATATCGGGCGCCAGAAATGATCGATGTCTATTCACGAAGGCCGATTGATGAAAAAAGTGACGTATGGGCGCTTGGCGTTTTGTTATACAAATTATGCTACTACACGACCCCGTTTGAGGAACATGGCCAACTTGCTATAATGAACGTCCAGTATAAAATTCCTCCTTATCCTGTCTACTCGTTGCAGATGAATCAACTCATTGGTATGACCAAAGACTTTTTTCGCGTGTCAATACTTATTATTCTCAGCATCAATGCTTCAGGAGCATGGAATAAGGCGGCCTAGTGTTTTTGAGATTCTTGATCACGTCCATCGATTACGTGGGACGAAATCTCGCTTCAAATACTCAATCCCTATTCTGAAACCCCTTTCTCCACGACAGCATACTGCGTTCAATTCATCTTCTTCATCCACCGTTCGTCAGGAACTAAGCGTTCCTCGACCGAACAGGGTCGAAATGTCGGTATCGCCTTCCAGAGTACAGGATCGTGAAAAGGTCAAGGAAGCTACTGCACCGTTGCGTCAAGGAGACCAAGCACTTTCGAGGACTCCGGAATCTACCTCGTCGACCCCTAATCTACAGCCACCTGTAGAATCTCAATTTATACGGCGAGGCAGACCACCTACCAAGTCTACGCGAACAGAACTGAAGCCTGGTAGTCTCGGGCCCAGTAGTGGTAGTAAGGGTGACCCAATTGGTGGGCTTTCTACTGGAGAATTCTGGGCTACAGCGATCCCTTTGGTTGGCGAAGATGCTTCATCTGATGCTTGGCATATCGCAGGCGAAAAACCGCGACCGGGTAATGAAAAGGAGATGAACATTGGATTTGGAGATGACTTCGCAGCGAAACTTGAGGATAGAGTTGTTGCAGATAAACTATCGTCACAAACACACCTCAGTCGGCTTGAAAAGAAGCCTTTACCTGCCTCGCCAATGCGTTTCCAACCGCCGCTCGGTATCAACAAGCGGACATTCCCAGAGAAAGATGCTTTCGATGGATTGGGAATCCTGTCAGCTGAGAAGTCCGAACCGACACTAGCTGAGGCTCGAAAATTAAGAACAGGACTGGCCATCAGACACAACAACGGTTTCCGGACCAATCCCGAGCGACCTGGTGTGGGTATGCCCAGAACTATCCTCTCACCTCGACTACCGTTACCGTCACACCTACAGTTGTATCCTCCATCGACCGTTTCTTTTCCACTTAGCACATCCAAAGCCCCCTCACCTAGATTGTCACCGCGCTCTGCACCGGATAAAGAGATTTCCTCAGATGAAAATCCTGCCGCAAGTCGTTTTCCATCACTAGAAGAACTCGACTCCAGGTTTCTGGTACCCATACCACCACAACTATTGACTGCAGCATCTGCACATGCAATGCAGGAGGGATCTGTTTCTTTGACCAGGCGCAATGGCATTTTGGGTCGTGGTACGAGCGACGTAGGTCCTTCGAATATTGGCTCGCATCCTCGCGGTTATCATGCACGAGAAACTACTAGATCTGTACAGACGACGACAGTTGCCACGAAGGATACTCAATGTTCCAATAGCACCAGCCTACCTCGTAGCAAGACACCCCTTGACTCGCGCCGAGAGGAAAATAAGATGATCAGTGGTCTGCGGAGTCGAAACGAGAACGATAAGTCATCACAATCAGACTTACTTCCAAAACATGGAAGTCCTGCGTTACTTGATGTTTGTCATCCCTCAAACCCAATTAATATTTCCGCGGATGCCGGTCCATCCTCCGATCCTTCGAGCCCCCGTTCACTTACACGCATAAAGCCAACAGACTGGCTCACTGGAGATAATGACGATGGTCATACCCTTGATGCCCCTTCCAGTTCCCATCTCATGCCTGTGGCTCCTGACGGGACACCTGTATTAAGAAATTCTCCCAGCAAGCGTGCTTCCCTGATCCTGAATAATGACATTGCTATTCAATCCGCTGCTGTTGCAGAACATGATCATATAGAGCGGCCGCCTTCACTCAGCACTCAGATATCCCCCCCACTCTTCAAACCCACTCGTTCATTTCCACCGATCGACGGTTTCGATGAATCTGCTAAAGAGCCTCCAGTGAAGCTCAGTCCTGTAACGAAACCCACTTCAAGCCGGTCGCAAGAAGATAGCTCAGTTTCTAGTGAAGACGAAGGACCAGAGAATGCTGTTGGCATCATACGGTCAGCTAGGGAAACTCAGATCGAAAGAAGGAGCCGCAAGGGAAGGCAAAACTCAGTACATGATTTGGTCGATCTGTATGGTGGTGGCCCTTCCCAGAAAGAAAAGGAGCGGGAAACTCCTACTGCTCGACCATTAAATCTTGACCTGGGTTCAACTTCGCAAAGTCAGAAGCGTCACTCAACAGCGCCGCCTAAGCCTAACAAGCTCCAGCCTAGTTTGTTCCCTGCTGGATCAAATACTCTGCTTTCGTCCCTCATCACGAGCACCGTCACTTCTGATCAGTCTTTGAGTAACGAACAGCGTACGACTTCGACATCTGGCCCCTCGCCATCGCCTTCTCGCTCTCGACCTCAGTCAATGGTAATCTTCCCGTCAAAGACGGCGGATTCTTTCTCTCTTTCTCCTAGTCGGCCTCCTCCTTCACCGGAACTTCTACCTTCCGACAATATCAAGCGTCGTGATGTTCGCCGCACGTCTATATCCGACATTGTACAACGTTATGAAGACATCGGCGGGGTAATCAAGCTGACAGGACCATTCAATTCATCGTTACCCACGGCGTCTCGCGCAGCTATCAAGTTACCAGGACTCGCAGAAAACAACGTTCTTCCACCAAAACTCCCTCTCAAATCGGAAAAGGAGAAAGCGATATCCACTGTGCCACTTCCCATGAGTGACTGCGTGCCAAGCCGACATTCCAAAAGTCCTCTCGAGTCCAATGTCCCGCCTCCAGTTCCGATTACTGGTCGCCCGATTTCCATCCGTCGCCCTACAGAGTCCGATTTCGCCTCTGCCACTCCGGTGCCTGGTCGACCTGTTGTCATTCGCCATCATACCCTCAACAAGGGTTCGGATGTTATACGCCCTTCGACACCTCTCAATTCGGAGGCTGTTCGAGTGTCCAAATTTCTCACACCCTCAACCACTGATGACACCTTGTCTCATATGGAGCGTAGCTCCTCATCTTCACCTGAGCGACCATATCAGGGGGTTAGCAAGCTCATTGATCAATGGCAGAAGAAGACGGCCGAGGCAGAATCTCCGAAGATAGTGAGAGGGCGGGGCACCTTCACAGCTCCGCAGTCTAAAATTGCGCCAGATCCCTCAGTTTAATTCTGTATTTTTGGACGCCTACTCATTTATCATCATCATTACCAATGCATTGTTCATTGATTGGACTAGAGGACATGATGGCATGCGATATCTTTGACAGGTCATCGTATTTACCTGATTTCGTGAAACAAGAGATCTTCTGATTCTGGAATATTTTCGTGCCTCTTCCCATGTTAGCTTCATGTCTTATAATGCCGTATTTGTACGTTACCTTTTGCTTTTTCTCAGTTGTTTGTTTTTGTATTCCACATGTCCGAAATCACATTACTTGGCTTGTGTGGAGCTTTTACGGAACATCGACCCTTTAATCCAGTCATCTGAGGTTGGGAATACTAAAGGATTACTGATTGGAAACCTCTTCCAGCTCTGTTTCCACTCAATAGGCAAGGTCGCCGCATAGAACGTTAATATCCAACCAAGTATGCTATCCCAAGTATGCTCTCGATAAATATGTTCACTTACTAATCACAGGAATAGCAAGGTCGCTAAGG
>QGOB01000337.1:0-92027 GCA_003313055.1 Termitomyces sp. MG145 | reverse complement strand
AGTCGCGACTCGTGTGATCTATCAACAACCTTAGCGACCTTGCTATTTTGAGTTTAAAATGCAAATTTGGGGGTTGATTTATGCTAATGGTGGTGAAACGTTGTTCCAGGTTAAGAAAAAAAAAATCCACGTTAAGCTCGACAGAAGTACAAATTCTCCGAATTCGCGCCTCGTTACAGTCAGAAGTGGCGCTTTGCAGTAGATATACTATTTTCGGCATGCCACCCTGCCTGAACTCGCCACGTAACAACCACGTAATATGAGCCACATGCATAATCAATGCACATCGCCTGTCCAAGAACACGCTGTGGTTGACCAGTAATGGATCTTTGTCGTAAATATAATCATTCAACGGCCTGAAGAACCTCGACAAAACCACGGCATGATGTTCCGTAAGCCTCCCTGAATTCTCCACCGTAATAATTTGACTATATGTTTGCCACAGATACGATAAATGCACATCATTGTGGGACTTCCATGTCCAGAGGATATTTCTTAGGACGAACTCATCGACGTATAAAGCCCTCTCAGACTTGAAGCATTCAGGGCAACATTCGACTTCCTTCAGAACATGCACTTCTCCTCCACGTTGATCGCCTCTTTCGCAGCCCTTTGTGGCATTGTGTCCGGTAAGCGATCATCGGCGCTCTGCCCCCACTGCATATCAGAGCTGATGTCAACCTATCTAGCGTCTCCTGTAGCTGATACACCCGCAATTCGCCGTGACTGTTCTAGCGAAGTCGCTGACTTCAATCTCGCTCGTCGTGCACAGCGTAACGCCAAAAGATCGTTCTATCCGTTTCTTCTCAATGTAAACAACAAAACTTTCTCTGAAAGACGATCGTTACTCATACCAAAATATTCTCGTAGACTACATGCGTCCTTGCTCCTGAAGCCGAACTGGGTAAATAATAGTTCAAAGGCGCCTTGAATTCCAGACTGACTTCTTCCATGACAGAGGATTACACCCCCAACCCGGTATTTTGATACCTTGACACGATTGCTGGCTTCATCTTGACCCTTTATTTAGCCCATGCGACAGAATGTAACAGATGACCAAATGTAAGTTTCGAAAATTCATCTGAAGCTCAGGGTGAAAGAACAGGACTTACTTGAAGGGGAATTTCATTAATCCTTGATATTGGTCTCCTCGATATTACAACCTGCGAGCCTCTTCCGAACGTCATGGTTGAAATTTGGTCTGGTCGGTCAAAGATCACAACTAATCTAAGTACATGCTCTGATATCTTGCAATAGCTAACGCTGAAGGAGAATATGGCTCATTCCTGAGAGGAGCCTTTCCTGCGGGGTCTAACGGGATTGCTGAGTTCCAGACGATTTTCCCCGGATTTACGTCTAAAGGCGCAAACCATATAAACCTTTTGGTTCACACCACTTCCTCTGCTTCCTCCGGGGTTTCGCACGTCGGACAAGTTTTCTTCACTGACACATGGACCACAATAATCGGAATGCAGCCACCGTACAACACCAATACGAACGTCAGGATATTTGACCTCGATGACCCTGTGTATATGGCGGCGACTGAAGCTGGCTTTTACCCCGTTCTTGAGTGAGCCTGATTCTGAGTCATTTCCTTTGAATGGAAGCTTACGACTTGTGGTCAGCATTTTACCGACTCATGACGACTGGCCAGAAGGTGTCGTTGGATATATAAGTACGTGGATAAGATTGCCTCCTAGGCTCAGAATATTCATATCCTCCATCAAGCCGTTGGCGTTGATCCCTCCAAGACACGCAGCGTCAACTTTAGTTAACTGGTCATATGTGAAGACCGATTTGAAAGATCACTCTAGCTTCCAGTCAGATTGCACAAAGTGTTTGTTCGTTTACTCATGTAACACCTATGTAACCTCGAGATTTTTCATTTAACTTTGAGATATCTTTTGTATTGGAGGGATGATTAGAGGATGGGGGCCTCGGTTCTCAGTCCACAGCATCCAAATCAGCTTCCCTCGCTTGCATCATACAATCAGTGACAGGGTCGTCTTTCTCCACTCCTTGGAAGTCTTCGCAGTGACACCCTGCTCGCCATCAGAATACTCAGGTCTTTAAGGACATCCTCGACTGTTGTATGCCATGCATAAGGCACTGTAGTATCCCGACAAAATGCAGTAAGCTCATCTGGGGAAAGTGAAGCAGACCGAGAACGAGTACGCGGCCACATTGCGTTCGCTGACGAGAGGAAAATAGGGCAGCTGGCCCAAGTATTCATGGAAGACCCAAGGTGCCAAAGTATATATGCAAGACCCAGAAGTCATCACAAGCGGTGTAAGCTCAGGAACGACAGAGGTATGGCCGAATAGAGCAAAAAGCACGGATGTTCGTCGCAACATGTGACCGTGACTCAAAGCAGCATTTCCTCCGTGGATCTCTGGTGATCTCCGTGATCGGGAAATGAATAGAACATCGAATTTTGAAAGTGGTCTCATGTTTATATACAACTCTCTCCGAGGCACTTGAGTCATGATTTTATTCAGAAGATACATATGCTATCTTCCGCATTCCTATCGTCTTTGACAAGATCGTTTCCCTCGTCTTCCATAGCTTTTCACTGACAAGACGATGTTCCATTGTCTTTTCAAATGCTCTACGACCAGGCCTATGCCTTCACGCAATGAACCGAACGAAGCCATGTCTTCAAACGTGTACCACAGGTCCTTCCTGCTTACTTTATCTGCGAGAGCTATAGGATCATTGGGCTTTGGCCTTGTGCGTATCGACGTCAGTTCTCTTGGGCAGGCTTTGAATTTGCGACCCTCTCATCATAGAGTATACTTGCCATAGGGCTTCGATGGCTTGTACCATCGGGAACAGCAGTTACACCTGGTGTCGTAGACAAACCAAAAAAACGAGCTCATCGCCGCTCACGACGTCGATCGACGCTTGCTATGCCAACACGCCTTATCCGAATCGTGCAACAAGAGACTTCGCAGATCACAGTCAATCAAAGTACCAACAGCAATTCATATCGTGACAAACACGTGTACTTTGCAGATACATCAGGTTCTCGAACCAGTCATTCCTTCACAGGCGATCCTGTAACGACACCTCATGATTCATCATTGGGACAATTTTCGGCTGAAGAAAATCCACCACCGCTCACTCCAACTCTGCCTAGTACCCCTTTGGCCACTTCAATAGCAATGAAACGAGACGACGAGTCGATTGTTGAGTCTGATTCTTCGTCTAGACGCTCGTCGCTGTCGTTCCATCTGCCTAAGCGAATTTTATCATTCGGAAACAAGTCTCGCCAGCATTCTGATTCATCTCTGACAGTCACACAAACTTCTAGTGCGTTTGTTTTCATTTTCGTTGCACCTCGTATCGATGAATTTTCAGCAGATGATGAAGGCAAACATAGCAAGCGATCCAACATAGCTTTTGTCCCTCCTTGGTCGGCGCGACGGAAATACATGCCACTAGATCCACATGATGATACTTCGCGTCGTCTATCGCCTCCCTTGAAGTCTGCCAACTTCGCTTCCTCATCTGGGGACTCTATCCAACCTTCCACAGCCTCTTATTTCCTTTCAAAGGCTCATCGTCGACGCACATCCGCTCCAATTGTTCGCATGCGTACCCAGCCATACGATGCACCATACTTTGCTTTGCCTCCTACAAGTGCTAGTTTGGAACTGCGCAAATCTCCTCCGATGTTACAAGAAGCCTTGATTAATTCGACAATGCAACATTCGTCAGAAGACAAGCGCGGTCGGTCACTGCAACCATCAAGGCATTTGCTTACCAAACGACGATCGGCAAGTGAGGGTTGGAATCATGGATGAAGAGAAATGAAGATTTTCTAGATTGTAAGAATGGGTATATCGTTCTGTAGGTCCTAGACTCGTTCCAGTAAGTACGGACTAACGATTCCATAGAGACGGAAACAAAACGATGTATTTTTACGCGATCAATATTTATGTACCTATTATTTATAATACAATGGATAGGTGTGATTGATTTCCGATTCCACGCGCATCCGAAGTTTTGAATTACATTCCATGGCGACGTTCACGCCTGCCCTTTTGGTCATTGACATGCAGTATGACTTCGTCTATGGGTCTCTTGCCGTTTTCAATGGTAGCGAGATCATTCCTGCTATCAATGATCTCCTTGCGCACCCATTTGCGGCGAAAATCGCTTCACGAGATTTCCACCCACTCGATCATATCTCATTCGCTGCTACCCATAATAAACCACTTTTCTCCAAGACTGTAATATATCCTCCCGGTGATATCAAGCAGGAGCGAGGACTTGAGCAAGTTCTTTGGCCAAATCACTGTATAGCCAACACCCCAGGCTCGGAGTTTGTTGAGGGTCTCAACCAGAAGGCTCTCACGGGGCTGGTTACCAAAGGCACGGATCGGGCAATAGAAATGTATTCCGCATTCCGTGATCCATGGCATCTCGCCAATACAACGCTTCCAAAGTTGCTCGAAGACCACGAGGTTACCGATGTATTTATTGTTGGCATAGCTGGTGATTACTGTGTCAAGAGCACAGCATTTGATGCGATCGACTTTGGGTATAAGACCTGGGTCGTTCGAGATGCAGTTAGGAGTGTGCATGACGCGGGTACTGAGTGGGATGATATGGAGAAGAAAGGTATCAAGATTGTCGACTGTGCTGAGGTGAAACGTTTAGTAGTGTGATCTCTGACTATGAAAGTTTAGAAAACTTGACATAGCAGTACTAATCTCTCGACCATCAGGCCTCATTGAAGGCATCATCCGTCAAATATATCTTTCTTGGTTATCGACAATTCTGTTTTCTTTAACGGTCGTCTATTCTAGGATTCATTCACTTTTATCAATTCCCGCTTAAACCATCGTGAGTGAGTAATGCAAGCATTGCATTTACGACAGGATTGTCGTCCTCCGATGGGAGAATGCTGCCCTTTTCGACGCAACATTCGAGTTGTGCGTCTAGTAAGCGTCTTCCAAACCAGTCAGTGACGTCATTGCCTTATCAGTCTGAAGCCCGAACGTACCTCAGTTGATTAACGAGTATGCCAATGCGAGGCCATGCTTTCAACTTGAAACGACTGTCTTTTGTACCGATGGTTACTCCCCCTCCTATCTGGTTCACGGAAACGGGGCCTCCGAACAATAAAAGAGCATACATTGGAACCTATATTCAGTTTCAAACAGGGTAAATCGACGGAGGGGCTCTGCCATACCTGAGTTGCATCTCTCAGAAATACCTTGCTTGACATGTATTTACGGAAGTATACAAGGAATGAAGACGCCCATGTTGCTTCACCAAAAAGCACGCTAGCAGGATGAAGAAAAACACGTCCCTCTTGAAGATCGTAGATCTTATACTCTTTGGCTGTATTCTCTCGTTGTATAGTTCCTGCAGAAACCTTGTCGAACTTAATTCTGTCTCTAGGAAGATGTACGCGAGCGACACGCGGCCACAAACCACCGACGATGACAGCTTTGAGAAGGTTTTGATTTCCACTGTTCTTATTGAGGGCCGCATCAGAGGGCTTAGAGCCAAAGGGAATGAAACCGATGTCAGAGAGAGAGAGAAGGAAGTCGTTTCGTAGGGTTGTAATTTCACGAACACTAGTCGGAGAGATGAAATTCTATAGGTGGACGAAACGATCAATTCATGAATCATCAGGACATTTGTGTTCCGCACCTTTTCACAAAATGCACGCACTCCTGCTTGTCCATTTTCTCCAGATCGCAGGCTGACACACTGGTCATAAGCCGTGACATCAGTCAAAAGATCACTCCCAGCAGTCAAGAAACTTTGTCTTGCTCTAAGAATGTTTCTAAAATATTCAGCGATCTTGATACGAAACAAGCTTACTGTGCGGCTTCGTCGCGCTTCTCGTTAGGACTGAGGAATAGCGGTTTACATGACAAAGCAGCTGCGACTGTGAGGATTGGATCCAGACACTTGAAGACGGTGGCGAAAATCAACATCTAAACGGACGCAGCGTCGGTATTGGACGAAATGGCTAGATAAAGATCAGTATACCTTTGCAAGTCTAAGATCCACTGGAAGTGCAGACTTTGTTGTACGGTGAGTAAGGACACATGGCATAAGCAAGTAACAAGTTACCATATGCCGTCCAAGGGGGGTCAATCGTCCAGCATCGTCAACCGCTCCAAGCTCTTTTAGTGTTGACCATGCCCGCTCCATAGTTACAACCTTAGGGGGATCAACGGCACGACTCAGGAACAGCTGTGTCTGCCTCAGCACTCAGAGATGAAGTAAAGAAGAGGGCTTCAAACCTTCACATCTTCCTCTTCTCGCATCACCTTGACCGTTAACGAAATGCTTTCAAGAGGAACACGAAGGATCTCTGGGACAGGGAACTTGGCCATATTTAGTTCTTGCTTCCGAGTATATAGCTTATAGCAGACACCGGGTTGTGTTCGGCCTGCTCTACCCCTTCGTTGCCTTGCTGCAGCACGAGTTACGGATACTTCTACCAGTCGAGAGAGGCTGGTTTCAGGGTCGAACTGATTTTCCTTCACTTTACCGGTGTCTATCACATAAATCACGTCGTCAATGGTTATGGAGGTCTGAGAGTCAATCGATAATTGTTGGCTGATTTTCCATTGGAGTAACAGACCTCAGCAACATTGGTGGCAGCTATAATCTTCCACTTGGAGGTCTTCACAAAGACACGACGCTGCTCATCGTTGGACAAATTAGCATGAAGGGGATGGATTTCTGCCTCCTTGCCGAAAAGGAGAACACGAATCGCCTCGATACATTGCCGAATTTCTTGAACACCAGGCAAAAATATCAGGATCCCCCCGCGTTTGGTGGCAGTAGACATTATGTGGTCTACAACAGCTGCTACGAGCTTCAAATACTATCAATAAGGAGAAAAATATAGAAACAACGACGAAAAAACCTGATAATCAATTCGATTTGAGCGAGTGATATTGTAAAGGGCACTAATGCCAGAGTCATCCAGGCCTAGAGCCTTGTACTCATCACAGAAGGTTTGCACTGCTGCTTCGGTCTGGCTCTTTGCGTATTTCGGTACAAGAGGGTGATACTTGAGTAATGGAATCACATCTTCCAGATATCTGTTCACCACATTAATCTTGGTTTACCTACAAGGATAAACTTGACTTGCTTGTCTGTAACTGGATGTGTGAAACCGGGGATTGTGAGAAGTGGAGCACCATCGAAGTACTTGACGAAAGTTTCGTGGTTGATTGTGGCAGACATGAGGACAACCTTGAGTTTGTCATGTCTTTTGAGGAGTTCTTTTAATTCGAGAAGGAGAAAATCCCCATCTACAGATCGTTCGTGGACCTATATGGAGTAAGGAAAACAGAGCTGAAGCGTGGAAGATAACACCGACCTCGTCAACAACAATATGTGATATCCTGTCCAAGTTATCCCCAGACCCTAACCGTCTTAAGACCACACCAGTTGTACAAAACAGAATCTTAGTCTTCTCATCTTGCTTGCTCTCACCTCGAATTGCGTAGCCAACGGCGCCGTCTTCAAGACGCTCGGCGGAAACTCGGGCAGCTACCGAGATAGCTGATAGCCTACGTGGTTGTGTCACGAGAATAGATACTTGAGAGCCGTTACCGGATTCAATCATAGAGTCGAGAATGAATTGGGGTACTTCACAACAAATCAATACACATTTGTCCAGCAATATCTGGATATTCTTACATTGGGTTGTCTTTCCACACCCTGGGTAAATTCAGCAAATGGTATGATTTGATTTTCAAAAGAAAGAAAGAACCTGTTTCGCCGACTACGACTACGACTCTGTTCCGCTGGAGTTGCTTGAGGAAATCCTCTTTCGCAGAAAAAGCTGGCAGTTTGCGTCTAACAGTCAACATCTCGGAGTACTAGATGAATGTGATGTGAATGACCGCCCGGAAAGTTTATTTGAGCTACAGTTATCACCTTTTCTTGCTTGCAAGTAGCCTCAAATTCTTGTTTGATTTGTTGGTCGGTGCGTAGATCACGTCGCGACGATGCTCCTCGTCGACCGGCTCGAAAGGCCGTGCGAGAAACTTCTGGGGTGGACGTAACAAGGTCACGCACGGGTAGCGCCTGGGGAATGAAATGGACGAGAACCGCCGACATGTCAGGAGGCCCATCATCTTCAATCTTGGCCCACTCTGCCTCGAGGACTCTCATGACTGCCATACAAAATCCTTCTCCAGATTCCAAGAAGTGATCAGATCTCATCTCCAGCAGAAGGCAAGATAGTAGATAGAGTCTTACGTAGGCGGGGGTTGACGTGGAAGTGATATACATCGGGGAAAAATTTGGTCGTGGATAGGCTTTGTCAGAGGAAATAAGGATGTGGATCTGTATGGGAGCACTAAAGAGAGGTATGACGAGCTCCCTTGTGTCTGAGATATATCCACCCATAGCTTCAACTTCATCGACATTGATCTCGAACGGGAAACCACCATCAGCTTCGCATTCAGAAATCTGGGCCCATTGTTCGCCAATCAACCTTCTGCCCAGAGCGACCATGAGAAGATCCCAATTCAGCAACAATGCTGGGATAGCGGTGCAAGCTTTGACGGCATGGGCAGGCCAACCTGCTTCTTTAACTGCCTTGTCTTCTATCCAACGTTTCTTTAGGTCATCCGTTCCAGTATGGGTTGTAGTGATGAATGCATTTGAGGAGTTGGTTGTAGGAAGAAAGCGTTGAGGGAGATCACATTCAGGCAAAGAGAGGACAAGATACTCTATGCATGCCTCAAGCGGGTTCGCCGAGTTCAGGAGGACAGACGTGAGCCGAGACGGCTGCGACAAGAATGAAACGGCCTTTCGAGTCTGGGACGGCTTGAAACCAAGAAGACCAAGCTGTTCTGTAATTTTCGAAGTGTCTGTTTCGTCAAGGACAGAAACATTATTGGCCTCTGGATAGATGAAGATGCCCTGGTAACGTCAGTCAGATGATATAAAGGATCTCTGAGCGTCACACACCTGTTTTATTGCTTCCTCAACCTGTTCTCTGAGGCCCGCTGCCATCTTGACCTCAGGCGCTTGTGAAAATTCACCGAAAGCCTGAGTTTGGCTGGGCTTACTAGAAGAGCTTTCTCCTCTAGCAGCAGCATTTTCACGTTTTGCAACTCTGATCTTTGCTTGTTCCTCTTGAGCGGCGAAAGGATCCTCGGCATATTTCCACTCCAAGTGTGGGGGTGAGTTTTTATGTTCTTCTGCCAACTCATTCCAATACTGTCTTGGACCCGGAGGCAAGACAAGATGCATTCGTGTTCCATTGCAAAACTAGTGTGCAGGTTTAGAAAATCCGTTTCTTTGATGAAGCACCGAGATGTACTTGGACGAACACGGTATAAGGCGTAAGTTGCTCCCCAATGACGTGCTTCAAGAGCGGTTGAACTCAAATGAGGCTGGTCGGGTTTAAATCGTATCAATTCTTTTTCATTGGTTCTCTTGTTGATCTTAGATAGATGAACGACAAAAGACCATCCATTCGGATATTGATGCTGGCAGTGAAGAAAGATGAGATGACTTAATATATACGAGTACAACAAGTATACCGTTTCGACGGAAGGCTTTTCCCAGCCTAACTTTTGGCATCTGGAGAATAAATTGAGAATCTCACCTCATTGGAGAAATCGCGAGCACCAAGGTCATCACCTCTCGTGGAGTAGACTCAGAGGATACTTGTATCCTAGAGGGAACAAGGGTTTATCTTCTAGTGTCACCGGTGGAGGCGGAGTTTTATTGCTCTTGGATGAATTTCCAGCATTGCCGGATTTGACGATGCCTTTGCGAGGGGGCATGAAATGAGATATTCTGTGTTACGTAATTTGCTTTCTCCTGAATTTCCAGCCATCTCAGTTCAGTCACAGCCCTCACTCCCCTCATGGCGGAGTCCGACATCTACAATCTTGAACTCCTTTCACTAGTAGCGAAGATCACTCAGGAACTCAACAATCACATCGGGCTAAATGACAAAACTCTCGCCGAGTTCATCATTGCACTTCATGACCAGTCCAACAAAAGTCTGCCCACCTTCAAAGCCAAACTCAATGAAATGGAAGCTGGGTTTCCCGAATCACTCGTAGAGAACATAGACCGTCTCATTTTGAGTATGCATCCAAAACACAAGAAGAAGTCAAAGTCGGCGGAACAGAATGGGAAGGATGTAGTCAGAGACGGAGAATTGACAGAGCAGGAGAAACAGAGGCGACTATTCCCCGGGCTTGCCGTGAAAGACAAAGAGGTACCTCCTGCTGTGCCCGATGATGTATTTTTGGCGGAGCTGGGAGATTTGGTCTCTGGCAGGAAGCGTCCTTTACCGCCAGATAACTCGGTTTCGCCGAAGCGTCAGCGCCGTGATCGTTCCCTTTCTCCAAGGCGCCGCAGTCCAAGTCCATCGAGAGGAAGAGGCCGTGAAAATGATCGCTATGGCAGCCGGGGTGGAAGGAGACCTCCATTGGACGACCGACCAGTCTTGTTCAAGATTTACAATGGGAAAGTAACCGGTCTGAAAGATTTCGGGGCTTTTGTTACCCTAGAAGGGGTCATGGGTAGAGTAGAAGGTGTGTATTGTGATGTGTAATGTGTTGCTACCGTTCTGACTGACATCTATATAGGAATGGTCCATGTATCGAACATTCAGTCGGGCGCCCGCGCTAACTCGGCCTCTGATTTGCTCAGTAGAGGACAACCCGTAAAGGTCAAGGTAATAAGCATAGCCGCAAACCGAATATCCCTCTCCATGAAAGACGTAGACCAGGTCTCTGGCCGTGATCTTACACCCCATCTTCGTATCAAGTCTGAGGCTGAAATGGAGGAGGATCGGTTACGTGCATCGCGTGCTTCTTCAGGAGCCAATGCAGTTCCTCTTCGCTCCAAGGACGATGGTCCCAAACGGTCGGCGAAACGACTGACATCTCCGGAACGCTGGGAAATTAAACAATTGATATCTTCCGGGATCATTGACGCATCAGAGTATCCTGACCTTGACGAAGACTTTAATAATCCTATGGCCCATGTGGAGGTCGAGGAGGAGCTGGATGTGGAGGTGAGGGAGGACGAGCCACCATTTTTGGCCGGGCAGACCAAGAAGACTCTGGATCTCAGTCCCATCAAGATTGTGAAGGCGCCTGATGGGTCTCTGAACAGGGCCGCCCTAGCTGGAGCATCCTTGGCAAAAGAACGACGCGAACTTCGGCAACAAGAGGCGAATGAGGAGGCAGATTCGCAAGCTCGTGACTTCAGCCAACCGTGGCTTGATCCTATGTCGAAGGAGTCAGACAGGTTATTCGCTCAAGACATGCGTGGAAACCTCAAGAGCCAGAAGGCAGGTGAGGTTCCACAATGGAAGCAATCGAGTTTCAACAAAGCTACAACATTCGGTGAAATAACCACGTTAAGCATACAAGAACAACGAAGGAGCCTGCCCATCTACAAGCTTCGGGACCCTCTCTTAAAGGCCATAGGAGAGGTACGTCAATTATTTCGATCAACGTGAAGTTACTGACCTTCAACTTCAGCATCAAGTTCTCATTGTTGTGGGTGACACTGGTTCCGGCAAGACTACTCAAATGGTCCAATACCTCGCAGAAGCTGGATACACTGACAAGGGTCGTGTTGGCTGCACACAACCTCGACGTGTTGCGGCAATGTCAGTGGCAAAGCGTGTAGCTGAAGAAGTTGGATGTCGTCTTGGTCAGGAAGTCGGTTATACCATCCGTTTTGAGGATTGCACCAGCCCGGAAACGAAGATCAAGTATATGACTGATGGTATGTTGCAGCGCGAGTGTTTGATCGACCCACTTTGCAGTCAGTATTCCGTCATCATGTTGGATGAGGCTCACGAGCGTACTATCGCTACGGATGTCCTGTTTGGGCTGTTGAAAAGTACGTTACCGCTTGCTTCAATTGGTGAACTTATGTTCAACCACTTCGGTTTAGAGGCAGTGAAACGTCGTCCGGATCTCAAGCTGATCGTAACGTCCGCTACGCTCGACGCCGAAAAGTTCTCCAAATACTTTTTCGGATGTCCTATATTCACCATCCCTGGCCGAACATATCCCGTCGAGATTCTGTATACCAAGGAGCCAGAGACAGACTATCTGGACGCTTCTCTAATCACCGTCATGCAGATACACCTTTCGGAACCTCCTGGCGATATTCTTCTCTTCCTCACTGGTCAAGAAGAAATTGATACTGCGTGCGAAATTCTCTTCGAGCGAATGAAGGCTCTTGGGCCCAAAGTTCCCGAGCTCATCATCCTACCCATCTACTCCGCCCTTCCCTCCGAGGTCCAGTCGCGGGTATTCGAGCCCACACCACCCGGTGCTCGCAAAGTCGTCATCGCAACGAATGTCGCTGAAACCAGCTTGACCATCCCTGGCATCTACTACGTCATTGATCCCGGCTTCTCCAAACAAAATGCTTATGACCCAAGGCTGGGTATGGATTCTCTGGTGGTAATGCCGATCTCCCAAGCTCAAGCGCGACAGCGAGCTGGTCGTGCCGGACGTACAGGACCAGGAAAATGTTACCGTCTCTTTACAGAGGCGGCTTACCGTAATGAAATGCTGCCTAACTCTATTCCGGACATACAACGAACCAATCTATCGTCGACAATCCTACAGCTCAAGGCGATGGGTATCAACGACTTATTAAGCTTTGACTTTATGGACCCGCCACCAGCCCAGACAATGTTGACGGCATTAGAAGCACTGTATGCATTGTCGGCGTTGGACGACGAAGGTCTTCTCACGCGTCTCGGGCGAAAGATGGCTGATTTTCCCATGGAACCACCATTGGCAAAAATGTTAATCGCATCCGTCGAGTTGGGATGTTCAGAGGAGATTCTTTCCATCGTCGCGATGCTTTCAGTACAGAGCGTTTTCTATCGGCCAAAGGAGAAGCAGGGTCAGGCAGACTCGAAGAAGGCTAAGTTCCACCAACCTGAAGGGGATCACTTGACTCTCTTGACCGTGTACAATGGTTGGAAGGCTGCAAACTTTTCGAATCCATGGTGTTACGAGAATTTCATTCAGGCAAGAAGCATGAGACGTGCACAGGATGTGCGGAAGCAGTTGTTAGGTATTATGGACAGGTAACTATCTTGAGCCTATTCTTTGCCGCTCTCATCTGACTATGGAGACAGGTATAAGCATGATATCCTGTCTGCAGGACGGGACTACAATGTAGTTCGGAAGGCTATTTGTTCTGGTTTCTTCCGGCATGCGGCTAAAAAGGATCCACAAGAAGGCTACAAGACGCTCGTCGAGGGAACCCCCGTTTACATCCATCCATCTTCGGCTTTATTCAACAGAAACCCTGAATGGTTGATTTATCACGAATTGGTGCTCACGACTCGCGAGTACTGCCACAATGTCACTGCCGTAGAACCCAAGTGGCTTGTAGAGGTCGCGCCTCAGTTCTTCCAGGTTGCTGATGCAAGTAAAATCAGCAAACGGAAGAAACAAGAGAAGATTGAACCGCTGTACAACAAGTATGAGAAGCCAGATGAATGGCGGCTCTCGAAAGTCAAGCGGAGTGCCAGATCAGTGCGTCTTTGTTCCTCGTCCACCTTAATGTGCATGCTAACTGATTCTCTTTGTAGTCTCAGACTTTCGGTTAATGCCTGGGTTTTGTCATTTACTTGTATTGCTTTTTTAATGTAATGATTATGTAGAACCTATTGTTAAGAATTTAGAAGTGGAAAAGTCGTCCGTCTGTTCGCAATGCAATCCGAATATGTTATGAATAAATAGCAAGGCAAGGCATATGGTATATTTCTCGGGTCACAAACTCTGTATAGAAAAGGTCATTGGTTAAAAAGGATAGCATGGCCACGATCTTACGGAAACCATGACTCACAATCTACAGATAAAGACCATTCATCCTACGAATCTGATCGCGTCTGCGCTGATGTAGTACTTTGCAAGCTCTCCGGGCTTAGTAGCAGGTGCTGTAGGGTCGGGAACAAGCATGAACGTCTGGGAAAACACTCGGGGGTGTCCTTCGGGGTTGCGAGGTATTCTGTGAGCTGGATTCCCCGACGGTCCCTGACCATGAACAACGCTGCCAGAGACGCTAACAAGCAGTGAAGGAGGCGAGGTTCCTACGAGACGCTGTAAATGAGAACCGGCGCCTCATCTTTGGCCACACAAACAAACCTGGTATGGGATGGCAATCAAGGGACTGAACTTCGTGTTTCGTTACCGGCATTTTCTCAAGGAGCTCGCGGACTCCTGTTGCACCTTGAAAAGGCTTTCCATTCCACACCAACGATGACGAGTCTCGATAGAACTGAGGGAGGTCGTTGATGCGGTTGTCGGAATCATATGCGGTGTAGTAGATGCGGGTGAAGTTTTCAGCAGCACGTGTGGCTATTTCTATACTGGAGAGATATATATTGTTGAGAGCAGAAGAGAGAGGAAGCGGAGGAGACGGACTCGCTGGGGGTGAGTTTGACGACGGCGGTGGTCATAGCGGTAATTGACAAACCCGTCATGGCTGTCGAGTCACATCAGTCACAGAAATTCGGTCCGAAGTTGCCGATCAAACCGACGCCCTTACTGTTCAACGATGACGACTGAAAGGAGAATCCGAGTTCTGTCCCTCAATTGCTGGTTCGTTTACATCTTGTATTGCTATACATTCACTCATCTAATTATCAGGGGTCTGAAATATGTATCTAAAAATCGAAAAGAACGTATCAAGGCTGTAGCCAACGACCTTGCGCAATCAAGCTATGACATCGTCGCTCTTCAAGAACTTTGGGTCTTTTCAGACTACGAAAAAGTTCAGCAACGCGTGTCTTCTGTACTACCCCATTCAAAATTCTTTTACAGGTATATCTTTTTCTCTACTCGTCAGTTGCCCGTCTCATCTCCGTGATAGCGGTGCTCTCGGTGCAGGCCTGGTCATATTCTCGAGGTTCCCGATTATTTCCACCTCGGTGTACCCGTACTCCCTTAACGGTGCACCATTGGATATTTCTGCTGGAGACTGGTTCGTTGGAAAGGCAGCTTCCAGTGTAGTATTACTTCACCCAGTCCTTGGACAGGTTCAAGTATTCAACACACATGTACGTCTTCCCATTCTTCTGCCAATATATCACACAATTTACAACTGACCAGTTATTTGCGAAAGGGGGCGAAGATGGGCCTGAATATAACCGGGCGCATCGCCTTGTTAACGCATGGGAGTTTGCCAAACTGACACGTCAAGCAGCGGAGGTCGGGCGTTATGTCATAGCGGTATGTTTCCCCTGGATGGTCCCTATTAGGCCCTACATACTCAACTATGACTAAAGCTTGGTGACTTCAATAGTATTCCTACCACGCTGCCGATCACCGTCATCAAGGAGCATGCTGCACTTGAAGACTCATGGTTGGTGACACACCCGCCCGGAAATTCCTTGGGTCATGTCTCAATATCCACTCCTCTGGAGGCCGTGCACAGATATGGCGTCACTGCTGACTCTCCGTTAAACTCGTATTCGGCAGGCAAGCCGCTCGATCCATATGCGCGTAAATTCTGGGGCAAACGCTTGGACTACGTCTTTTACCGCCAGCCCCACAGGCCGAATGCCAACCCGGATGACGTCTTTCCTGTTCTGAAGGCAACAGAATGCAAAGTTGTCATGACGGACAAGGTCCCTGGTTCTGGCTTCTCCTACTCAGACCACTTCGGTCTCGAAGCCACTTTGGAAATCCAGATGTTGGACAACTCAAGAGCGCAACCTTCGGAGCTTTCCAACGCCTCTGTGGTAACCGTAATTGAGGCATTGACATCATGTTACAAATATTCACGGCGGCGAGCACGAAAAGAGCTTCAGACCTTTGGCCTTTGTCTTCTCCTCCTTGTCGCCATCATCATCGGAGGATCTTGGCTTCCTCATGCTTGGATCAACCCAATTCTCTTTGTGGCTACAATTTTCTTTGCCTGGCTGGGAACTACAATGCTCTACGAGGGCTTTTTGTATGGACATTGGGAGTGCAATGCATTGATGAACATCATTGAAGAAATAGAGATACATCACAAAGGATTGAGTCTACTGGCTTCCCCCCAAAGGGATTCCGAATAAGCTTTTTAAAATCCGTTTTCTGTAATTCCAATCATGGTTAGTATATTACACTATTACTATTAGCTATGGCTACAATGCATGGATATAGTGTAATTATTTTCGTTTGCGTATCTAGCAGAATCTCGATTGAAAAGTTGGCTATCCTGCCGCGTAACATGTAGTCTGGTTAGCCGGGCCCGAGTGCGACCAGTCTTCTACAAGTGAGGTGATGTCTGGATGACTGATATTGTTACGACGGATCGAAGATGATTCCAACGGTGAAGGCGGAGGTGTGCTGCATTTCGACATCGTTGAAAAAGGTGGAATGCATATGTATCCCGGTCCTGCTCGTCGCGATCCGAAAGGAGGTTTGTGATGACGTGGTCGAGTACGGGGTGCTGGAACAGCTACAAGGGATACTGCTGATCGTATACGGCGAAGACCAGAGTTCTCGTGTGACGTATTGGCGGCTGGATGATGGAAAACTGAAGGGGACGGAGGGCGAGTGACTGTTCTTTTGTATTGCCAATCATCATCTTCCTCGACTGGTGTAGGAATATTGCCCGAGGGCCAAAGTGAACCACGGCCCCAGCTAGCATACCCCTTTGAGTCCTTTTGCTTTTCGTCGGAGTACTCCAGATGGTCATTTTCCTTCTCTCCGAGACAGTCCATGACGCTGTCCATGCCCGAATTCATGCCTACACCATCACCTCTGACAACTGTCGTCTTCTCGTTCTCTATTTCCTCTTCAAGATGATGCTCAACATTAGGCGTGAGAGGCTGTGGGGTTTGCGACCTAAGCTGCGGAAGGGTATTCTTCACGAAATCCTTCATGGACGAGAACGCACGACGCGCCGCAGGAAGGAAGGGATAGGCTTGGAAAACGTGGATCTGAGATAACGTTCAGTATTGAGAAGAGCTAGAGATGACAAAACGTACGGCGTCTTCAAAGAGCTCGTGGCGTACGTCAACGCCAGCAAGGGTAGCCTTGTGAGCCAGGAGGGTGGATTCGTCGCGAAGTACCTCTGCGTCTCCGACCTGAACTAACAAAGGAGGAAGTCCTGTAAAGTCGCCGAAGAGAGGGCTGGCGTATGGATGTGTTAAATAATCCTCCATGCGTTCCCCGAGATAAAGAGCGATGGGATTCATATGATCGTTCTGTGGGAACGGGACGACATCAAAGCTAGAATTGGAATCCCATGATTCGCAGCTCATGGTGAGATCTATGGACTCATAAGAAATAGATAGCGACACGAATTGACAGTCACTCACCAACCCATGGGGACATTGTAATTGCTCCGGCTGGTAACGCATAATTGTGATCTCGCAGATACATGAGCAATGCAAGGCATAATCCACCTCCAGCACTGTCACCAGCGAGTAGTAAATTTTCTGGAGGAATGCGAAGATCTTCCACCAAGCGAAAATATCCACTGACGACGTCGTGGAGAGGGCCAGGGAAGCGAGATTCCGGAGCCAGACGGTAGTCAAGAGCTGCACAAAAAGTCAGAATCAGGGATATTGAGTGTAGAACTGAACCTGCTGACCAAAGACTCGAGCGTCAGTATATTTAGACAAAGGGATAGAGATCAAGCGTTGAGCCGCAGCACTTGACACGTAGTATGCACCTGTAAATAGTTATGATACTGTATAACAACTACTGTGCGATAGACTCACCACCATGTATGTAGAGTATTACTTGCTCTTTTGACCTTGATTCATTGAGGGTCTGTGCACCATTTCGTGCGGTTTTCCACTCAGTTTGAAGCCTTCGCCAAGTTTTCTTACCCACTACCCACTCTCCGGATAACTCACGAGTCCCATCCTCTGCTGCATCATATTCGGCGAGGATGCCCGGAAGATTACGCTTCTTGACACGGAAAGTGACCGGTGTAACAAGCGCGTCTGATGGGAGCGGTATCAGCCCACCAATACTCATCAATGTACGGATTGTTGCCTGTCAAGTCAATCGTGTCACAAAAAAACCAATAGAAAGGACTAAGACAACGTACGATGTCAACAAACGAGCTGTGCCGTCCTGCCCCTCGCATGATACTTGATACAATAGTCATCTCTATCCCCCAAGACTTCTTCCGAGGACCCCACATATGGTGCAAAAGGACATCTCCAGTTACCTCCGTTGCTTAGTTCCAAGTTCAATGTGGTGTAAATATAAGGTCACAGACGACCCACCTTTCGAGACAACGATGAGGCCAAACTTCCAGATATCCCAGATCCTTAGTGGAGGTCGTGGTTGTATCTTGAGCTTTGGATTTACACGAGCCGATGGAGGAGTAATGCCAGGTGTGGCATAATGCAACAGGAGGCTCCTGAAAAGGTCACAATCATTATTGTCAGAATAACCCAAGACCCGAGTCTCTGCGTCGCCAGCTTGATGGTAGACAGAGGGCATGGTGTGGACGACAGGACAGTTTGTTGGGGGAAGTCAAGGGGAAGAGCAGAGACATCCCCAACTCTTTTCGTCTCGAAGACTCTGGAGTTTCAACCCATCTAAATCAAGCCGAGATGCCGCCGGCTCGCATCTCCATTCGGCCCACCCATAAGTATGCTCCGTCCGTTTTGCTCCTATTACAGAATTAACCGGGTTCAATCCATATTTTATTCAACATCAGAGGGATACATTGTGTTGAGCAACAAATCTTCAGTCGGTACTAGATCAATAGTCTTCTCCCCTAGTAACCACTTCCTTACACGTGGGTCGCAATAGGATCGTGTGCTCCTGTCAAAGCAAGATCATTAGAAAAGAACAACGATACTTGCCAAAAATAAAACTCACAAATTGTGCCGTCATTGATCCACGTTGATCACATAGCGGAGGATAATCTTGGACAATACCTTGCGCCACCAAATGATTCAACTAGGAGGTATGACGCATCAGAACCGGTGAGTTTATCCATCAATGACTCTGATTACCGCAAGGAGATATTTGCTTTCGCCTATTCTGTCTAAATATCGCCGACACCAAGGTAAAGTACCAAAGTTTTTGTTGATAGTTTTCAAAAGAGACTTGGCAGAAGTCAACCTGAGAATTTAAACATCAACAACCGTAAGGTTCAATAAGTCCACGTCCCATCTACGTACCTAAGAGGCACATGGGGTGGATCAAATACTCTGGCATAATGCGAACATTCACCCTTGGCAAAAATTAGCGAATAGTCTTTGGACTTGTTGTCCAAACTTACAGCCTCGACAATCCGACCACGACCTGTGGACCCGAAGGTTTCAATTGCAAAGTATTCTCCTTCTTCCATTTTGGTTTGGTCATCGTTCTTAACGAGCAGAACGGACTTTCCACCATGAATTTGATACAAATTGATGTTGTGACCACTCAAGTTCTCAATAGGTTTGACTGGAATAACTTCATTGTACGATTATAGAAACTGACAGAATGATGTACTTACCAGGGTAGACTTTGCCTCCCACTTCAACCTCATAAGACTCCATGGTCTCTTGAATGTAGCCTGCTAGTTCACCTAATCTGACGTCGATGCCTGCTTCCTAAAGAGATCTGTCAGTGCCCATATGTCAGTCTCATCATTTTTGAGACGTGTACCCGAATTCCTGTGTCTGTTGCGGCCTTCACAGCTTCTAAAAGCTTGTCGTAGGTATGATCAAACGTCATCGTGAAAGCTGAATCCGCAATCCTCCCTTTAACATGGACTCCAATGTCGACCTTGAGAACATCTCCTTGCTGTAGCACTGCAAAGCCATGATATGTCATATGTCAAGTAGGACGCCACATTTTCAGAAGCGAACAACATACCTGTAGTATCTCCGGCATTTGGAGTGTAATGGGCGGCACAATGATTCAAGCTAACACCTGTGGGAAATCCAACACCACATTCGAGACCGTTCTCTTCCACCAATGCTCGTGTACCGGCTTCAATGTTTTCAACAATCTCGGTCATTGTCATACCAGGCCTGATGGTCTTCCGCGCATGCTGACGCACTTGGCGATGGACTTCTGCAGCACGCCGGATGCTCTGATAGGTTGTTTCGGGATCCTCGTTAGCCATCTTTTCGTTGTACCTTTTCTCTTCCGAGGTTATTCGCCATGTGTTACTGAGTTGGGTCATGTTCATATCATTGGAGGCCTTAGGAAGAATTCCATGGGACATACTCGTCTTTATAAAGCTGAATCTCACCCTCGGGATAAATGCCATCCGAGAAAAACTTGGATAGACCGAGGCGGGGAGGGTCGCTCTGCTCTAACTTTTTCTTCTTAGGCTTCTTCTTCTTCTTTTTTTTCTTGCCCTCTCCTCGAGAATGAAAATATGAATACGAGGTAGCGACGGTAAAGACTGAAAAACACAATACCTGCTGCAGGAGCATCTTCGGCTATAAGCTCATCATCACCATCATCGACTTCGTCAGGGTGGGCATTATCCTCTTGCCCGTTAGTTGGCTGGAGTAGCTCCGGATTGCCTGAAGTCATGGTGATAGAGAGAGGGGCGCAGCTATTATTGGAAATATAGCATAAGCAAACAATGCCTAATTATGGCACACACTCACTCTCGGTTATGACCCTCTCCCCACCCGATTTTTTGACGTCCGTCCTTGGACGTTATGACACTCTCCCTGTGCCGGATGACCGCCCCCTCGTCACGCTTACTTTTGCTCAATCTCTTGACGCAAAAATCGCCGGACAGCATGGGAAACAACTGATTTTGAGTGGAAAAGAGAGCATGATTCTTACCCACTGGTTTGTCTACCATGTTAGCCCCAATGACAGCTGCTTTCATTGTGAGATATAAGGATGCGAACACTGCACGATGCTATTCTTGTTGGAATTGGAACAGCCCTTAACGATGACCCCCAGCTCAACGGTTCGGATATGTTTACCAAACCTCCCAGATCACATTGATCTTTTGGTATAGTCCGCCATCTTCCACCTCTACCAGAAGGGCAAAGGCACAATCTTCCAAGACCAATAGTAATTGACAGCCGACTTCGTCTCTCTCCAACCTGCAAGCTCTTGACCAACTATCGATCTGGCCGAGGTAGACGACCATGGGTGATTTGTGCAACAGCGGACGACGTAGAATGGCGCTATCGTCGCGAAACGCTTGAGAAGGCTGGCGCAAAAGTAATACAGATTCCTCTTGCCATTCAAGGTAGGATTCGGTCGTTGCTACCGCGGCGTCTCAACGAAGATCTAGATAACAAACTCACAATGCATGACATTCTCTATGTACTTCGTCAGCATGGAGTTCGTACCCTAATGGTCGAGGGAGGTGCTCGTATCATTGCTTCCTTCTTTACAAGCTCCCTTCTGGGAAAGTCTGCAATTGATTCTTTAATCGTCACGGTCGCTCCAACATTGGTTGGGACAGGTGTTGGATATGAAGTTCCGTTGCATTCGGGCGCAGTGAGTATTGTATCACAATCAGAAACCGACCGTTGTTGAAGTTGTTTGCTAGACACACCTGGAACATGTCAGAACAGATGTAGTTGGAAAGGATTCTGTCATTGCTTTCGCATCCCAAACATTGATTTAAGCAAGATATCATCGAAAGATACACGTTGAGAAAGGATACAATTACAGCACTGTCATACTTGATCATGAGCTGAAAACGAATTTTCGCCTATGTCCATCCATACAAATGACCAACCCTCCAATCACTCTTCTCCTGATGTATTGTCATCGTAGAGAAGAACATAATCCATGGCCGTAGACGTATGTTCTGCTACATGGTCGGCAGTCGCCTGACAACGAATTTCTGTAGACGTGGCGCGATCATGAGCGCGACTTTCCTCCCAAAGGGTGGCATCTGCTTCATCTTCTGAAGAGGGCATACTGACAATCGAAACGGAGGAAGAATCTGAAAAATAACCATCCGAACTGTCTTCGACATCGGCAGTGGGTGATCTAGAAATCGTTTGCTCGTCTGCAGCGGAAGACGGTAAAGTAGGATTGGGCATAATGATCATAGATGAGGATGTCACCGACTCTTCAGACTGATTAGGAGACTGATTAGGATCTACGACTTCAATGCTATGGAGTTTTGTGTCAATAGACATAATGAGTTGCTAATACGAAGAGCCTACTCACTCAATCCAGATGCTATCACCGAATAATTGGCCGTTGTCGTCTCGCAGCCTCCAGTAGCTTGTATATTTCCCTGGAGCGTCAGGTGCCTGAAGCTACGTCAACGATAATTGGTCATAAACGGGCATACAACGTACCTTCAACTCAGGTGTCCAAACAGTCTTCTCTTGGCCAGGCTGCAATGGACCGACAAGGCTCATAGGTTGAATATGAGGTAGAGGATTGCCGCTAGTAAGCTGAGCACCACCAACAAACACAACCTCCGTATGAGCAGGCCAAGCATGAGTACCGTTGTTGACCATTCGCCAGACTTTAATGAAAGTAACACCTGCAGCAAAAATCTGGCCATCTGGAGCCGTGATGTCTTCAAGATAACCAGCAGACAAGGATGGCTCAACGCTGTAAAGAGTTCCTTTCGTAAATTGATTTTCCTCCGTAGATTGATTTGCTTTCGTAAATCGTTCTTCTAGGCTCAAGCCTGACATCGTATGGTGTTCAGTTAGAAGTTCCGCGAGTGGATCCTTGAGAGAGTAACCCTCACACATTTCAGCCGAATGTGGAGAAGGCGGTTGGTGGGGTAGCACTTCATTACACAAAGGGGAATGAATCGGAGGCTGAGTGGGTCCTCGAGGTGAAATCGAGACCTCGTTAGCCAAATGATTCGAATTAAGCTCGTCGACGGAATCACCAACAAGGTTATTCAAGCCATTACTATACCAAGATCCCGGAACTGCTAGAGTGTCATTCACGTCGAGTAAGGCAGTCAAAGCTGGGCTCGGTGGTGACACGATCGGCTTGAAATGACCCAGACTGTGATCGGTAAGTTCACAAAGAGGGCTTAACGATGTTACAGAACGTTCGGGGGTAGTGATTGCGCGAGTGCAAGTGCTTGATGTAGGCTGTGGCCAGGACTCTATAGGTAACGGCTGATCTGAGAGTGGGTACAAGGAATTACTGATGGGACTATGAACAGCGACAGGCGATAAATCCTGAGAGACACGAGGGCCCGGGCCAGAAGACGAAACAACAGGATTGTCGCGGGAAGGCCTATTAGTAAAGGATAAGTTGTAGCACTGCAAGTGTAAAGTTATACAAACATAAAGGAGAGTTCCGAGCCCAACGCTACCCCGTTATCTTCGAGGATTGATGGATTGAAAGTCGAGTGACGCATAGACGCGTTGCAGGAAGAAGAACACATGACCTCTGGCGACCTATGAACTATCGGAATAGTGGTCTCCGCAGATCTCATCTTTAAGAACGGATGAGTGTCAGGATGCTGGGGCATCGGATGTGCTTCGCATCTCTCGCAAAGATCAAAATCGGGACAGTCGGGGTGCATGCACTTGAATTGTGATCAAAATGGGTAGTGCCAATGAGTGAAGAAAACAGACTTTATAGCGGATCCCTTGGATCGTCGTGCCGCACACTGCACCATTCATTTTAAGTATTGTCGAGCAGGAAATCATTAGGAGCTCACCATCACAACGAGCAAGATGGTGACAGGTGAAAAAACTTCCACGATGCTCAAATGATAAAGTGAGTCGTAACTCGTGGATTTGATATGGGAGCTTACTATGTAATCCTCCTTCTTAGAGATCTTAACAAAGGAATGACAGGGATGTTGCTCTTCTGTAATCCTGCATTCAAGAGTCAAAAAGCGACTTGGAACAAAACACTGATGGACGTACGCGAAACAAGACTCGCATGTGTCAAAGTCGGGGCATACTGCACATTTCTGCGGTCGCGTGTTTGTAATGCTGTCATGAGCATAAATAGATGAGTTACATACATAACGATGACCTTGAATGGTCGAATCGCATAGATCACAAGTTGCATGATGAACGACGGGAGACGGAGGCTGATTCGGGGTCAACGGACTCCGACGATGTCGAGCGCGGTCTTCATGATCATCGGACTGGTCGACGTCAGGTTCAATAATGTCAAGTAATTGGTGACGAGCGTTGTGGCGCTCATGTGCACCATGAGCGATACATGGTGTACAGAGATCATAATCTTGATAAGCATTGAGTCTTTGATTAGTGTCTGTGATGCGCACTTACCAGGACAATCGAGACACTTATGACGAACTCCTCCAATGATCAAGTTGCAACTATCACATATAATGCCTGGGTGGATGACGGGAGGAGGCGGTGGGGTACGCGTAATCGGAGTGACAAACGAAGATGACGTGGGACTAGAAGGCTCTGGAAAATTGACATCCACAAAACCTGATAGAGGAGGAATGAAAGGGGAGGACCTATCAATAAACATGATAAGCTGTCGAAGGGTGAAATAAGTGACGACTCACGGCTCAGCCGATACTGTCGATGGCCATTTGAAAGGAACTGATGGTCCAGCTGTCAACCCAAAAGTATGTCGAGCGCCAGAGACAGGGCAGATAGTATGGCGAAGGTTGCATTGATAACACTACTGAGATGTAAGGACATTAAAAAGTTCTATTGTGGAAGCACTGACGACAACAGCGGAACAGTCATGACAAGTGAACCATTGTCCTGGTGTTGACATCTTGCAAGATGAACAATTCAGAGACGAGAAAGACGAGGTCGACCCGGGCTGGGAAGGAGTAGCGCTGACTGAAGGGTGCGCAACGTTGAGATTTGTCGATCCTGCCAGGCGCTCCAATGCCTGATCCAAATCCTTCTGAAATGCCTTGAGAAGACTCTCAACATCTTTCTTCACCTGAGCAGTAGAGCAACATGACACTGTGGCATTATTTGCCCGATGGAAAAGCGTCGATTCAGATAACGACATCGGAGAGCTTGCAGAGATATTATTTGACAAATCCGTGAGCGGTTTGCTGTCCAGCGGAATTTGAGATGTAGTTTGAGGTGGAAGCGTAAGAGTAATGGGTGAATGAGGAGAAAAGAGTGGTCGAGAGTTTGACTGTGAGGCGCTGTCGGTCCTGTTGAGCGCCCCATTTCCAACCCCTGAAAGTTGCCCAACTGTTTGACTGGTAAATACTCCAGGTCCCATGTCTATCTCCCCATTCATAAGGATGAACCTGAGAGAAGCGTTGAGCCAAGTACGACCCCTGAATGCCACTATGCATCTATTGTACTCCTCAGCGTTCCGGACTTGACTGCCAATGAGTATACGTCCGGGTTGAGAAGAATCAGGGAAAAACAGAAGTTTGTGAAGGTAGTAGTTGTTGCTGGATGGAAAAACGCGAATCAGCTGGAAAGGGTTGAATGAGACAACCAGCGCTCATAGTAGTATATAAACCGGCACACACCTGAGAATACAACTCCTGATAGGTTGGAAAGGTCGTAGAATCTGGAAAGGAAAATCTGCGAATCTCCCCATTATATGTAACTTTGACCGAGAACATTGTAGGAGAGAGTAACCTGCTAACAACGAGTTCTATCCGCAGCTAATATATTCATTACGTCAGCGCCGCCGGCCGTGTGAACAGGTGCCTTACATGGAGGATCTTCGAGAAGTCCGTCGTCACTTGGACTTTGACACATCGAAGTATGTACATTCCGCGGCTAAAGAG
Source organism: Termitomyces sp. MG145 (assembly GCA_003313055.1). Lineage (NCBI taxonomy): Eukaryota > Fungi > Basidiomycota > Agaricomycetes > Agaricales > Lyophyllaceae > Termitomyces > Termitomyces sp. MG145. Next base: position 66,395 of record QGOB01000337.1, on the reverse strand, counting down.
AAAAAAAAACAATTATGAGACTTAACCCGCAGCGCAAATTGGCATGATCAGTTGCTTTCTCTTGTACAGCAATCACAATGCCACAATCGAGCTTTATGTAATTAAAGGCTCGATGCATGACAGAGATCTTTCTACTGTTCTATTTGTCTCCAATAGTCAGTCAAACAACGCTTCATTTATTCTGTACCTATAAATGGATCAATTTCTGGCGAAGGTAGCACTTGTTCAACGTTCAATTTTGACCACTTTTGTCATCGATGCTCGATCCCTAAAAATAGATCAGCAGCAGTCATAGCGTAACCAACCTTGCAACCTGTATCCAAGAAAATTCTATTTCCAAGAGTGAGGATCGCAGCAGACTCGGAGGAATTTGCCCGCATTTTCATGAAGGGACGTCTCAAACATGATGAAGCACCTTCAAGTTTGCCCCTACTAGTACAAGGGAGATTTGTACTCAAAGTCGGAAGCCAAATTAACGAACTGGTCCTTCCATGATCCAGTCATGCAGGACTAAGAATGCAATAGCAGGGGTATAATAACAGGTGGTTTACCTCGTTGCATATATTTCCTGTTGTATCGTTGAGGTTTGAAAAATACCTGAGCTGAACAAAACGTTAATGCCGTATGTCAATTTAATAGTGGCATGGCGGGGGATTATTGCTCTTTAGAAATTCCGGTTTGGGGTGATCATTGATCATTTCTGAAAAGCTGGCGGAGACTTGATCGGAAAGAATCGTTTCTTAAAGAATGTTAAATGAATTGACTGACATGTAAGTGGCGAGAGCAAGACTGCTCATTTGATGATTCGACAAGGATTTCGTCCTTTAGTTCGCGGAACCACCCTTGGGAGTCGGACTCTCAGGCACATTTGAACAATCGACAAAAGTATTCATGCAGGGGCTCCATCGTTTCAGGTAGGAAGACACAGTCTCGCCTACACTCAAGCCCAGGTCGTTCATCGTGGACATCCCCGAGAAATCCTACCCTCCCCTCAGTATCTCCAAAGGCACTAGCAACGTTTATCTCAGCGGCACATCAAACACACTGGCATGCAGACAAGTGTTTATGACACGAGCTTCATAGAAGAGACTGAAAAAGAAATTTAGCAGTCTCTGGTAGTGCCATTCAGCCACGACTAGTGACTTTTCAAGAAAAAAAAAACTAGACTGGCTGGGACGATCCTCTGACTCTCTCACTGATAAAATTTGGACTGTTGAGTGCTAGTGTATGTTTCGAGCCATGACAACCTTGAATTTTCAAAAATTTCAAGGAAATTGTTGAGAATATTTTGAAGGCGACTTATAATTAATGTGATGACGGCTTGCAAGTCGGTCGAAGACTTCATATGCAGCGTTAAGTATGGATTGATATTACGACACGAATTCTCGTTGATAGAGATTCCAGCGTAGGAGTCCGCTCAAAACCATTACGAGATGATACCTCAACCACAAATAGGGCCGATAACTTGACATTTGCATGCAGGGTAATGGTCTAGTGACAGCATCGTGCAATTGCAAAGAGCCCCACAAAACAGGGATACGACATCATACGTGTGAGCGCGTGATATTTAGTCTATGTACGAGTCACCAAGTAGAGCAAGTTCACTGCGAAGGAGTCCAACAAGTGCAGTAAGTGAGGCGTGGGGGGCAAAACTTCCAAAAAGAGCCAAGCTCGCGTCACGCATCCATGCATAATCGGTCAGTCAATTTGGTCCCGCCACAACTGTTTCCAGGGTCATTGAAATCCTCGCAACCAGCACAGGGTCTGGGCTTCTTTTGAGATTTCACCATTTCACCTGCATTCAAGCCGAATGATTGATTCTTGAAACTGACACTGCGACCCTTTCAATGCATTGTCTTCCTTGTCAGCCTCTCGCCAGTGCAAAAGACTTGTCTGCATAACTTCATCTAACTTCATCCTCGTTCTGCCTCAGTTCTACCCGATCCACAATGGGTGCCTTTGATATGACTGTTGGTAATTGTTGAGCTTCTGTGCTGCTAAATACACCTACTTAATGACATATACCGTCCTGCAGGCGTTCTCTTAATTGGACTCTTCTGTGCGTATTCAGTGGCGGGTCTTCGACTTGAATCTTACGACGATTGTATAGTCAACACCTACCTATATGGCCTGGTGACGTACCAGTTCATAGTGTACTTCAACGCAAGTACGTCCTCCTGTGTGTGGAGTGTTGGTACAGCAGCCACTGACTGGCGATCATTGACACACAGAGTTCAATGATGCCATATGGATAAAGCATGTTATCATAAATTTGACTTGAGCGTTTCAGGGTATATTGACCACGTAATAGGGTTATCGTGGCGATACTCTCTGTTACAGACACTCTTCATAGTGCTGTAGCGATCTATGCTGGTTGGGAGACATGGTAAATTCGCACTTAACGTCGATTGCTACAGGTTTTAATGATGTTTAAATAGTGTTACCAACTATGCCAACCCTGCGAGTCTTGCTTTCGTCAGCTGGACCATCCCTTTCACAGCTTGTGCTACCGCGGTCGCTGCTATTCTAACACAATTTTTCCTCGGGCATCGGTTCATTCTTATTAATGACGGATGTTGACCATTGAACTAAGCATTCATTGATCAGGGTGTGGATTTTAACGAAGAATATGGCTTTCGTCATCGTGATTGGTGTCCTGAGTGTCTTGGGCTTTGTATTCGGAATATATGCTGGCATTCGTTCCGGTATCATTGCAGAGTAAGTCTTCACTCAGAGATTTTTTGCATGCATGTCATCAATGTCAGTCTAGAGTTGCCCACTTCGCGCCTTTAAAACCCTTTGTCATCTGCTGGCTCGGGTTTCAAACTAGTGCTGATCTGCTTATCACATGTTCGTCATATCTGATGTTCAGGTTTCTTTTTCTTACTGTTAGTTCAGTCATACTGTCCTTCGTATTGAGTAGATCTCGTACTGGTTTCCGTAAGACCGACACCATCATCAATCGTCTCATTCGTGGTGCTATCCAGACTGGTTTATTTGCTTCAATATTTGCTCTTGCGGATCTTTTCTCTTTCGTTCTCCACGGTGATACTAATCTCTATGCTATGTTTGCTTATCCTATTGGACGAATCTACACCAACGTAAACAGCATAGATTTCTTTCGTCATCACGTTTTCATTGGTTGACAATCTAAACAGACCTTATTGGACACCCTCAATGCCCGGATCGAGCTCAAACTCATGAACACTTCTGCCATGGACGTTGATGAAGAGGTCAGTCTTTTTCCAGTTCCAAACTGACTGCTCATTTGTCTGCTAGACAACCAATGCTTTTCGTTTGCAGACGCAGAGTGAAATAGCGGCTTCTCAGACACTTCATGCAATCCATATATCAAAGGAGATCGTTACACGACAATCACCTGAAGAACGTTTTGAGAAATTCACCAGAGAGACAGATTTCTCCAGAAATGTTTGATAAAAAACAGCTTCGGGGTATGGAAATAGGTATCTTGATTAGTACATGAATATCTTGATTAGTACATGAATATCTTGATTAGTACATGAATATCTTGACTAGTACATGAATATCTTGATTACGAGCCTCGTTTCATGAAGCCTAAGCACTTGGCTAGACAGATTGTTCGCGGTCTAACCCCTGTGTATGCAACAGCATAGTCTCGATATCAAGTTCATTGAAGGTATCATATGTGTTTGGGTTCTCACAGCATTTCAAGGGGAAGATGTCTTCAGCATACTTGGTTACGCAACTATCTGTGTACCCGGCTGTGTTTATATGTGGACTACGCCGGTCCGCATTCAATACCTTCAAATCCAATCAGCTGTCGCTTGGTCCAACCACAGTGCGCTCAGGCGAAAGCTAGTACAGACCGCCCTAGCACAACTGGCAGCTATCAGGTTAATTTCGCATGGGTTAGCATTTCAAAAGGTCCATCGCAGCTTCATGAACATGAGATTTGTTCCGAATACCACGGATATGTTCGAGGAGTGCTTCATTACAGGTCATTGACTTAATCTCCGCTTTGTCCGCGGCGCAGGGAAGTAAAGCTCACGGAGCATTTAGGTTTGGCGAGCAATTTGCTAGGTTTTTTTTTTAGCCCAATCAGCTTATCTTTTCATTTTTACAGTAAGATAGCTCACAGCAAGTACATTTGCCGGCGGATTTTGGATATCACCACCTCATCAGGACTGAGCCTATTAATAGTGCCTACAATTGCCAATCATCATATGTAGTATCATCACAGTGTAATTATCTTTGTCCTCTTTCCCCTATACTTCTGTCGTAATTCTACGGAATTTGGAATGTAAAAGTTGCCAGCTGGCAATTTTGAGCCTTGAGTTGGTCTCGAGTACGTTCTTTAGGATTGCGAGATAACAAGTCGCTCGAGTACTTTCTTCCTTCCCTCAGCGTTAGTATTGCGTTCCTCGATCAAATTTCTCTTCCACTGTGTTTTATCAATCACTGGGTTTAGACACCTGACATGACTTTTACCGATACTTATCAAGAGTACGAATTACTCAGCTCGACACGTTTTGACCCCTTCCTCCTAGATTTACGATGGAATGATGACGAGGGTGGACCTTCAGATTTTCTACTTTTACGCTATCACTTCGACCGTCTTATCGCTGCGGCAGAGCGTCATGACTGGTTCCGGGCCAAGTTTGTTCTAACATCATATAATGAATTTAAAACTCTCTGCCGGAATGCAGTGGAAGTTCATCAAGACAAGGAAAATGGCTTGAGGGCGCTTAAGGTAACTCAGCTTTTGACCTGAAGTCAATGACTGACGCACTTTGCAAGCTTCGTTTAACACTCTGTCAATCTGGAAAATTGACAGTGACAACTTCAACGGTTGCACCGCTCCAACGGGATCCCTTATATGCGTCATCCTTTGATCCTCTGGCTGATAATCGAAATCACCTGTTGTTCGGTTCTGTCTTCTCTATCTTTCTCGACTTGGCCGCCTGTCCTTCATCCATTTTTACGTCCACGAAGACAACATACCGATCGCATTATGACGATGCGCGGCGCCGAGTCAATCTTCCTCCTATCACCCAAGGTACACTGACGTCCGAGGTGCTTTTGTACAATGAGGTGGGGTTGATCACCGAGGCATCCATTTACAATGTAGCTCTCTACAGAGCACATCAATGGCTGACACCTTCGTCATCAACGGGATGTCTACCTGGAGTGTTTCGGCGATGGCTTTTGGAACGGGGCCGGATACACGAAGACGAGGAAGGACACCTAACGAAGGACAGCATCAAAGAGGGCGAATGGGCCCTACTATTCAATGCTGTCAACGGATGTCAATTGGGGAGGATCGTGTCTGGCGTGTATTTAGAATGACAGATCCGAATCGACTGCCAATTTGATTCCATCAAACCGATACAGTATCTACGTCCATATCGTCGAATGTTCCATCATCCATTTCGCCCAGAATATAGTCTACCATGTAACTATCCTGTACCAGCTTACTCATCCTCGACAAGTGTCGCTCTGTATATGGAATAAAGGCGTCCACGAATTCTTTCAGTGACGAACCAGGTTTGGACGATGCATTTGAGTCACCAGTCAAGGTAGCTTCGTTCTGTTCATCCCTGAACGCCTTCATCACATCATCCGCTGACCTGAGCTTCAAGATGGCATACATTACACCCTGAGCGACTCGGCTGGTTTTCGCATTGGTATTCCAGTCTCTAGCAAACTGAAGCAGTTGAGCGAGTTCGGACCCGCTAATGGTCCGTACAACTTCATCTACGGAAAATCGCCCTGTGATTGACGCCGAGTCTGTACCGTCCGATTGTACTTTTTGGAAAAGTGACAGCAATCGACCTGGTTGTTGCATGGCCAAAGCCAATTGTATTGCCCGGCGATAATCATTCAAAGCAAGATAGTTCTGAAAGTCTTGCTCCCTGTCACAAGAAACAGAATGAACAATCGGAGTAGGACGAGGAAAAGAGCGTAACTTACTTCTGCACTAAATTAGCGCGTGCTGCCTCCTTCTCTTTGTTCTGTTCCTCAGTGCAGTCTTCCCAAAAGGTAATCACTGAGTCAGCAGCCCCGGATACAATCCGACTCTCGTTATCGCTGACAGCAAGAGCCCAAACCTACCACACAGTGTGTTAAGCCAAAAGAATAAAATGGAAGCAAGCAAAGACTTACTTTGTCTTCATGGTTATCCAGAGTAGCGACACACTCCTCGGTTTTTATGTCCCACAGCTTAACGAGCCCATCGGAAGAGGTGCTGACAATCTGGAGACCGAGGTTCAAGAAATCCACCCTCAACACAGAATTGGTATGGCCTTCGAATGTCTTCAGACATGAAAAGTCGTCTAGGCTCCATAGTTTGACGGTCTTGTCACCACTTCCCGTAGCAAGAATCCTCTCTGCCCGACTGAATCGTACAGTCCAGACGCCTCGTTTATGACCCTTGCAAGTCCCTATCAACTTGAGCTCTCCGCGCGGAGCGCTACCTCCAGACCCTGCAATGTATTCTATACCGAACACCTTCGCAGTCCGATCCTGAGATCCTGAGACGAGGAATTTGCCGTTTGGTGAGATGTCTAATGCATTGATATCTTTGTCGTGAGCTTTATGAGTGCACAGACTTTTACACCGTAAGGGTTCGGCTTTATCATCCTCGCATATTAGCGGCATCCCCGCTAGATCCCACATTTTGATTGTACGGTCCTGGCTTCCAGTAAACATGAATGGAGGATGATTCAGCTCACTGGCTTCGTCAACATTCTTAGGGACAGAAATCGCGCCAATGCTTTCGGCATGACCTTCACACAAACCAACGCAGCCATAGCCCCAGTCCACGGCAGGATGCACAGGCCTCATCTTCAGAGGAGCCCATAATCTGGCCGAGCGATCCTTACTGCCACTGGCAAGCAAACGTCCATTAGCTCCTTGGTCCAGCGCGAGAACAACGTCGGTATGGCCGTCAAGGAGACGAGCATCGAAGGTGCGTGTGTCGTATATGCGGATGAGAGAGGAGTTGGTTGCCAATGCCAGATGGGAATCGCGTTCTTTTTCTTGAGAAGAGACAGGTGAAAGAAATGTTGTGTCCACGATCTCATCATTGTATCCAATCAACTGCCGTGTTAACGATTGCGTTGAGAGGCAATGGAAGATGATGTTTTGGTCGGCGTGGACGGAAACAACACTTGAAGTTGCGGGAACATACCTGCAGGACTTATTAGAAGAGAATGATCGTGTCTAATATTCCATACCCACATGACATCAATTATTTGTCTTTGCTCTTCTTGATCATCGGAGACCTTTGTGTGTTCTTTACCGAGAGAAAAAAGGACATTTCCGTCTTTGCCATCCCAAATCCTGACAAGACCTTTCTCCCCACCTGTATAAAAGCGAATGCCATCTGAACCCGAACTAGATCCTGTGAGGTCTTCGTCCGGCCGGAGAATACCAAGAGCCTCAACTCGTTCAAGCACGGGGATAGTCTTCACGAGCATAGGTGAAGAGGCCTTATCTTTTCCTTTCCCCTTCTCACTAGGAGGTTTTGACGGAGCCTGATGTGACGAGAGATCCCAAATAAGGACCACTGAATCTCGGCCACCACTGACAAGCCATTTACCGTCGAGAGATACATCAAGGCCGCGAGGGACAGAATAGTGGCCTTCCAGAACGGCCTCTGGCTTCCCCCCATTAACGGAGTTCGATGTCGCGGTCAAGTCAAAAATTCTGAGTCGAGTATCCACAGAACCAGTTATTAAACGCATCTTTTGTTGGCGAGCTACAGAGGACATGTCTTGAGGATAATCGAAAGCCAAAGCGCTCACTATGCCGCCATGACCCTTGAAGACATGTGTGACAAAACCACTACGAATATTCCAGACTTTGACAACACCGTCTGCTGATCCAGATGCAAGGTAAGTAGAGGTAGGGTCAACCTTGCAAACGTGAACAGGAGCCTCGTGGGCGCGAGATATCACACGGATTGGGTGGACCAACTTCTTTGAGGGTGTTGTCGTCGGAATTTCAAAGATGCGGAGGGATAGCGATGCTGTGAAAACAAGGAGATGACTCGAAGAAGGAGTTATACAAAGGGAATTAATGGTCGTCGTGTCCTATATTTCTTGTTATGATCAATCTACTTATGGTTTGACTGGACTCGAGACTACATACGCTCGCGAAACGACATATTTCCATCCCGGAACTTATCTCTGTTAGAAGAATTTCCTCGGAAACACACGTCGCGATCTTGCTTCCGTCCAAGGCGATAGCGACTGGCCCAGAAGTATAGAGAGGCCCAATAGAACGCACATTTTTGAATCTGTACCAATGTAAGCACAGAAAAAACATTGCACGTAGCAGAATCACGTACGCTGTCTTAAGATTTGGGCGCCCAAGAGGCACAGTCATTTCGATTTGTCTGGCGGTAAAGTTCCAATGGCGAAAGGAAAATTATCTTTATTTATTCATGTTTGGTACTCGCACAGAACGCGTCCTTTTCGACGCGAGACGTCAATTTGAATCTAAATTGGATTGCACTGGATACGCCGAGGTAATACTACAACAATAACTAGGGTATGTAATAGACGGTCGGAGATCTAGATAATCATTAGGATATCAGTTTCCGGTGAACATTAGAATCAGAAGGGCATGAAAAACGCGAATGGTCTATATGGGGCGAACAGGCAAGGAATGCATTCAATGCTTCTTCCGCCTTCAGTCTTTTCTTTTCTTCGTTGCTCAACATCCTCTGCAAGTCCGATCTTCTTCTCGTTTCCTCGTCCAGCCGTTGCTGTATAGTCCGAAGGGTGTCATGCGTTCGGGAGGCTTGTGCCTGTGCCTGTAGCACCTGGTCGGAAAGGCGGAGTGAGAGTGAGATGGCGTCCGTTGATTGACGTCGCAAGGCTGAAATTTCAGCTTGCAAAGAATCAACGACGCTGTCGGAATTTTGGAGGGTAGAGAAGGGAGGGAGACTCAAGGTCTGTGGTGCTCGAGAAGGCCGGTATGCACTTAGACCCAATGCCACCAGGGAATTTCGTCGATCCATCGGATGTATGAATTCTTCTTCACTTTCACATTCCTCCTCCGATATGTATGCATTATCCTGGCTATTTTCTGATTCGTGTTTGTCCCTGACATCTTTACTCTGTTGTGTCCATTTGTCCAGGTTGAGCAAGTTCGAAGATGGTATAGGAACACCTTCGAGAACGTTCTTGCAGTCCTCGTCCTCACCAAGTAGGGAGTAGAGTTGTTCGTTATCCAAAGGAGACTTTCGTGGCCGGCCCCTCTTCTTAGGAGGAAGGGGCGATCCATTCGGACCCTCCTTAATCTGACGACCTCTTTTGCGCGGTCTCTTGGTACCAGGAGGTGCAGACAAGTTCACAGTCCAGTACGAGCCAAATCCTGGATCAGTTACAGGTCGCGGCTGACGTTCGAATAACCTGTTCAGTGATAAATGATGTCGCACGGATTGCTGTTGTTAGTCATGGTCAATTGTAGTTGAGGATGTGCGAAATCCAAGATCACCTTCCATGTGGGTCCAGCAGTCCTATAATAGGCATATTTATTCTCCATTGCAGCGTATATCTCACGTATCGTGAGTCGTTGATGCGGACTTCCCAGAATAGCACAGCGAAGGATGACAGGCAGTGTATGCTGAGGTCTCCCGTCAGTGTTGGGCAAACAAGCAAGATTGTTCGGACAGTTGGGGTGAGCTTCATGTTCTTTATATGGGGACTCTTCTGCCGTCAAGTTGTCGCTTGCATCCGAAACGAGGGAAGTTCTTGGAGATGAGGGTACTTCGCTGGTTGACGCTTCATCCACATTCAAAATCAGTCTGATTATGAGGTGAGGACGATGTACCACAAGATAGCACAGTTGCAAACCTGACTGTACGGCGTCGCCCATCGTCTGGGTTGAGTATGTTGCAGAGGCTAGCCATCGTTGGCGTTGAAGGCAGGACAGTCAGGAGGGAGTCCTTGTCATTTTGTCCATATTACTTCGAAATAGCCGAATTACCTAACATCACGATCGACCATTCCACTTTCTTACCCCCAAAAGTAGAACAAAGCAATTGTTTATGCCTAAATTAGAATACAATATGTATAATTGGTAAATTCGTCGAGATACGGGAGATATCATGGGCCATAGCTGTTGTAACCATAAGTATACACGGGATCGGAGAGAGGGACTGGGTTCCACCCATTCGCTACCCTGACTCCCGGAGCAACTGGTGTTGTGGGACCCATGTTACTCCTGGATCCATAGTCCACCACAGCCGGATGCGATTCTGGTGGCGCAGCCTCTTGAGTTCGAGGCCACCACTCGTACCCGGGATAGTATGACGTGGAAGCTTCAATTCCTGGAATATGTAGACCTAGCATATGGGCCATAATTCGCGTACCCAGTTCTTGGACTCCGGTATTCTCTTCTCTTGTGTTTGATTCATATGTAGAGAAGGCTTCCCGTTGAAGATAGTCAGAACTCTTGTCTTGCCCAAAAGCAGCATCTGCTGGTCTTTTATGGCGATCCAGGAAAGTAATCTGGGGGAATAGGTCATTTGACCCTATTTTAACGCCATTTAAAAGCTCCCATGCGCGAGAGGCACTTGGCCAAACGACCTATTATGGGTCAGTATTTCAGTGTAATAGCGATGTGAGTCATAGAGCACACCTGCATATCTTTCAACGCTTCCATACATTGCTTGAAGCCAAGCGAGGCCTGGACGTTTGAGGGACGAAGCGTCACTACAGGCAAATTCAACAAGAATACGGTGGTGACCATAAGATCACTCACGGGACAGAATGTGCATTACCCTAAGACACAATTAGGAGCGGTATCAATGGAATTGCATATAGTCGATAAAATCTTACGCTGCATTGAGAAGATAGGAGGTTAAAAACGATGAGCCTCGCTTTAAAGAAAACGTTTCGCGATAAATGGTGGCTGAAGAGAATCAATTTCGATTTCATCATAGATGGTGAAGTCTCGATACCAATTGCACTTAAATGGGTAGCTGCGCCTTGTGCGAGATCGAAAGCTTTGAACTCAGCAGTGTTGTGCGATGTTGATTCAGTGCTAAAAAAGTTAATATGGCACTGATCCTTTCACAAAGAACATATGCGCACCCCTTCCAATTAGGTATACTGTAAAAATGTAAGTAAGAGGGTTGCGCGAACAAACAAAGTAAACCTACAATGCTCGATTGAGTAAAAGAACCGCACCCCAGTACCTGATATGGAGGAACAGGATGTGCGGAGGTGGAACAAACCGTTTGCTGGTAGTCTCAAATTGAAGGGACTCCGGGAGTCCAATATACCATTGATCCAGACGAGATTCAATTTCGGTATAAGATGCCCTTCTTGCTGAGTGCGGTACATGACGAACAGAGTAGATTTTGTCGACGATAGAGCCAGTGATCATACCTTGACACGTTAACATGAACTCTTGGAAAATACCTAGAGATGAAAATAACCCACATAAACTCGCTACAGCGCGCCAACAGGTCGATATTTGTCCTGGAACAGGGCGAATTGCGATATCCAGATCATTCGCGGCGATTGGTGGCCAAAAATCTTGATCTACTTGCTGGTCGAATCGTCAAAACGTAACGTGAAGAATTGGGTGATTAACGGAATCTCACATCATCAACAGTCGGCAGAGGTACATCAAAATCACCCTCCTTAATCACGATAGGTCGCCCTAGGAGTCGCACATAGGCTCAATCAATTGACCGAATTTATGAAAAAGTATACCTAAATATACAGAACCATAGCTATATCGGAAAAACAGAATGTTTATGGAATTATTTAGCACACAGTAGGACAAAGGCCTACCTATCGGCAACGCAACAAGCCCACCAAATCTGAACACGAGTCTCGATCTCTGCAGGGGAAAAAAGTTGTTGACCATGACTTTTCCAGTTGGTGGAGTCGCAATTGAGTCCTAGGTCAGTTGCCTAATTGTCGAACCATAAGAAAGAATGTTTATTGCCGAGTAAATACGAACCATGCGGATAGCCATGCCTGGAAAGCAATGAAAACCCGTATGAACTAATGAAATCTGTTACACACCAATAAACAACCACGCTTGCTCCTGGGAACCTTCAAGAAGATTAAGATTTTTGAAGTGACGAGAGCCGTGATAAACTCAAACATACCAATCCCAAATTCCCGGTACCCCAGAAGAAGTAAAGATTGGACGGTTGATGGTCGGGATTCGTGGAAGACTTGAGCTGTATAAGCCAAGTCAATCGAACCTCGAGACAGACATATATGAGCTCTCACTTAGGACTGCCCGTGCGCTATCCAAATAATCGCATCCGGCCTCCCACATCTTGCCTCGTACATGGAGAGGCATTTGGTCATGACAAAATCGAGCCGTGATCGCAAATATAGAGAATAGTAGCAATGGCGTGACCTCCTGAGAGGACTCGGGACGGGGTGATGGGCTTTGTTGTGGAGAGACAGACTGAAGATTAGAGCTGCTGCTCATCTGTACAATGTGATGGAAAAGGGAGATAGCAGACATACTTTTGTTTCCTAGGCTTCGTGTCAAGTAATTGACTGATGAGACGGTGGAAGCACATACCGTAGATTATATTGCGCTAGGAAGCGAGATTTGTGGAGAACAGGAAACATAGGGTGTACATAAGTGAAATAGAGATCCAATAAACGATCTTGAATGTGATTTTCAGGCAAGGGTGAGGTTTTGACAAATTCTGAATGGCTCCTGGGATATTTTGAAGCAGGCCAAACCCTCGACATAGGCAATCTCCTACAAGAATCTTCATTGATTATTGGTGGAAAGATAAGGAAAATATGGTGGCACACCATATACCGCCTTCCACACGATCATCAGTACGATTATTCTTTCCGATTAAATGCAGCCCACTAGTTCTCCCGTGGAAGCGTACCTGAAAAGAGATGATGTTAAGAGGGAGCATAATCAAATCAATGTATCTTACTTCTCGATTCTCATCCAAAGAGAGTTCTCCTATAGCTTCTGTAGTCCTCTTAAGATCGTCCTCTTCTTCGACTATGCGGATAATTGGAAAAATCTATTTTGTGAAGACAGATGGAACAACAAACCAGTATCTATGGTATACATTTCCTTCCAATCAGGATAAGAATGAGGCGAAGGATTGTCAACTCTTCTTCGTCGAGAAGTTCTCGGATTGTCATGACTTGAGGTCGATGATGCCAGATGTTGAGAAAGGTTATCCTGCCATTCCTTAGTAGGAATTACGGAAAGACCGTGATCTACAAGGAACGTCGGATTGCAGCTTCCTGCAGAGATAAATATTGAGCGCTACTTACCCATGTTTAAGGAGACTATCTCGCGAGAAACTCTGGACTGCCGTCGTGCTCGTGCCGAGTCCCGAGAGGATATACTACCCTCGCTATCCTTCAAAATGGACGCGAAAAAGTCTTCTTTGGTTGCGCCATGGGGCTGGCTACGACGACCAGACGGACCCTGATGTCGTGTATTGTAGTATAAGAGATTAAGATAATGAAATAGCAAAATAGTCGTACATAAGGGCCATTATCAACCCTACGGATGATCTCTCGAGCGAGATCATCCTGCTTCAGGTCAGAGATAAGGCTTTGTACGCGAGGATCGGGGCACTGAATTATCGCGCCGAGTAAGGACTCGACCTGGTGCCATCGTTGTTCAATAGCATGGATGTACCCTTTTGGGGGGCCGCGTTTGTAGCTTGGTCCTGGTATCTGTCTTGTCAGTGGACGACATAGATCAAAGTGAACGGCATCACCTAAGAATGTACAGGCTGATGGCTGTTGTAGAATGATCTTATCACAATTAATATGATACACACCTGTTCCAGCCAAGGCACAACTTTTACAAAATCTTGAGTCTTCTGGAGCACGCTCGCATTTGCTTTTAGTTTTACGGCACTGATCACAAGCTAGTAGGAGCAGGGAGTAAGAAGAGATTGAGTATGAGGAAATTAAGATAGTACCTCTACTGCTTCTCTTCCTGTTTGTCGTGGACAGACCAGGGTTCGCGTCATCGTCAGAATGGTCAGAATAGCGCCATTCCATGGTGGCTGTTTACGGTGAGAATTCCTTTGGACGTGCTATTCAATTTCATTATTGCCGACTAAAATGAGACCTGAGGCACGTGACACTACGTAACCGCTTCAGTTCACTTATATAATGTAAGTACATTAGTCCAATTCTGCCGTGATCGGCGTCCATCGTCGGTCCGGAACCTTCTCCTGTTTGGTTCAATACACAATGCCGGGTATATAAAACTAAACTACTTGAGGGGGCTGAAAGGAAGGGGTTTCAGAATGAAGGAGTCCATAGACTTGGCCAATTGCGCTGTCTGGACAAAACCTATTTCATTAATCTCTGGTTGAACAGGAAATTTTTTTTACCTTGGATACCGTCTCAGCCCAGCCATCAATTTGCCATGCCTGTTCGCGCAGCTCCTTGCGTGCTTCGAGGCTACTGAACACAAGGTCATACGGTGCCACAGGATCAAATGTGTCAAACATACGGGTATTGCCACAGGTGATGTACCTGATGTAGCCTTCCGACTTGCGAAAACCACGCGCCAACAGGGGCTGTCAAATTTCTTCGCGCCTCAATGCCTCTTCGCCTAGAAGTCCCCGTAAGGACCCCGGCCATCACACATATGATTTGGTGGGCATACATACCACGTAGATTCCCACTCAAGCAATGTACCTGGCTGAAGAGCGTAGGTCCGTAATTCGAAAATCCCTCCCTGGGCACGAGGGGGCGCAGAGGGGAAGAATGCAAATTCCTGGTTCAATTGAGAAGATCTTGATTGCAAGTAAGGTAACATGGCCCGAAAAGCTTTGACGTGCTGTTTTGGTAGAGTAACACACTGGATTTGCTGCGTTTGATGCTAATGAAGACAGGCGTACCTCTGGTGACGATCGCACGAGGCTGATGGTCTTATCAAGTCCACCATAATTCTCGTATTCCAAGATATGCACGAAGGTATCTTGCTCCCCGACGACCGTTTCCCAGCTGCCGGTCAGCTTGGCATTCAACTTCGTGTCGTTCTTAATTCCCAAATAATACGTTTCGCTACAGGTATAGTTGAAGACTGTTTTGTTTTGAAGCCAGTCAGATAAGCACATACGCCGCCTTCTTGTACTCCTCGGTTTTGTCAGGTTTAACACGGTGGGCTGTTGGATCAAGAACAGTCAACAACGCATGAACATTGTACAAGGAAAAGACCCACTTTCAAAGCCATGAACATATTTACCACGGCCCACGATTCGCGAGTGCTGCATAACCTCTAGTTCTCCGTCTTTCTTTGCTTCCGGTGATCCATGCAAGAGCGACTACGGAGTCAGCATTATTCTGGGATAAATGGTTTGTAACCAGGTATGGACGCAGTACCTTTACGGATATCGGCCTCGATGTAGAGGATGAAATAACGAAGGGGGAAGCAAGTCGACGGGAGAGTAAAGACGCCGCCATAGGACTTGTATTGAGGGTGTGACTCGAGAATACAGTTCAAGGTGAGTGCCCAACCTTACACGTCAGCTTAGGTAACTCGTACGGCCCAGGCAGTTGGCGCGGACCTTTGATTTGGAAATAGTTATTATAATACCCCAGCTCGGACACTCATATGAAAGTAGGAATACAGCATTTCAAATAATCTAGTATCGAGAAAAGCTCGCAGTAGATTTGTGGACCATAATTCTCGCTAATCCATTCTCCCTTTCAGCGTTCGTGTAACGACCTTATCCTTCGTTCTACTTCAGATGTTAAACATGTTCTTTAAAAACGAGCGAGAGACGCTCACATTACGTGCACTATGGCACCCCAACCTGAGAATGCATCCCGATCCACCGCGTTCAATAGAGTCTGAGATATCGTCTCGAACAGATCCTCCGGCTCCAAATCAGGTTCCCAAAGACCTTCTGCCACTCCATACAATTTGGAACTCGCAGTGCCAGCAACGACGAAATCCTTGGCAAAATTCAAGCATCCAATGAGATCGGTTGCAGCTATGAAGGGTTTCAAACCACCAGATGGTGTTTTTGATAATCCTGCCATTACGGGTTCAATGAAATATGGCCCAAATCGATGCTCGTAAAGTGTTGAAGAAACGAGGTGGGCGAAAGTTTCCGGCTCTATCTCTCGCTCCTCCTTGATCGTGTACATGTTAACACGGAAACGGAAACGTTCTCGTCTGGATATATTGTCAGCTCAACTTCACCTGGTACAAGAGTAAAGTACAATGTTGTAACGTCGGTCGCAAGTCCAGGTAGCCCAATGTAGATGCGGTCTGTCACAGGAAAGATCTTGCACAAACGTCAATCAAGCCACAAAAATGAACGAGAAAAGCCAGATGCACCCTCTGAAAATTTGACGAGATGCTCAGTGCTTGGTTTCCGAGACGCAGATCGGAGGCAATGGCTACACAATCCTTGCCTACCATGGCGATCACGGAGCCACCGTTATATTCCATTATAGACTGTGTAAGGTCAGTCCCCAGAGATAGAATGGAAGAATAAGGTACCCGCCATCTTGGTTGTATCCTAGGAAGAGAAGAGATCGAAGAGCTGTGCTTGCTTGACTTACGCGTCCAAGTGGAAAGTGACGCGTCGTCTGTGTCACGGTGTGGTCACGATGCCGTCCTATCTACCAGTATGTGATTATATCGTTCTTGCAAGCATGACTCGAATCCCACCATCATGGCCTTCACTTCTCTTCGTCGTCTTCCCTGTAAAACATATAGACTACTCTCAACTTTGACAAATCCACGTGCTTATGCAAAGGTATTGCCAATCCTATCTTTGTACATGCCGCTTCCAATTCTCGCTGCAGGCAAAGATAGCGGAGATTGATGCTCTTTCCCCCTTCTCTCCGTCTCTAATTGACTCTCATGGCCGCAAGCATGACTATCTCCGTATATCCTTGACCGAGAGATGCAACTTACGATGTCGGCAGTCTTCTAGTTCACCGAAAGAAATCTTTCTCATTCCTAGCAGGTTTCTACTGCATGCCGAGCGAGGGTGTTGAGCTGTCACCAAATGGAAACATATTGACGAACGATGAAGTCATTCGACTCGCCACCTTGTTTGTGGAGAGCGGGGTTACAAAGATACGTTTGACCGGGGGCGAACCCACTGTACGAAAAGGCATTGAGGAACTCGTTGGTGCGTATCGACTCAAGGGAACGAGAGGACCTACTCAAACTCGTTATAGGTCGCCTCAACGGACTGCGGCCCTTGGGCCTCAAGTCCATTGCAATGACGTCCAATGGTTTAGTCCTCCACCGACGTTTGCCCAGATTAATTGAGAATGGGTTAACCCATCTAAATCTGAGGTCCTTCATCTCACTCAAATGTCGCCACCCTTATTGACTATCATAACAGTTTAGACACTTTGGATCCTTTGAAGTTCGAACTCATAACGCGTCGGCGGGGCCACGACGCAGTGTTAAAGGCCCTAGACGCTGCCCTTTCATCGTCATTGCAGTCTGTTAAACTGAATGTTGTGGTGATCAAGGGCCTGAACGATTCAGAAATTGCTGATTTTGTTGAGATGACAAAGGACAACGCACTGTCAGTCCGTTTCATTGAATTCATGCCATTCACCGGTGGGTCTGTAGTCATGTCTCAGTCCTCAGAGTTTTCTCATCCTGATAGGTAACAAATGGGATTCAAAAAAGATGGTTCCGTCTGCAGAGTTGCTGAAACGGTTGACTGTCCGTTATCCCAGCCTCTACCGGGCTTCAGATGAACTCAATGACACTGCGCGTTCTTGGAAGATCCCGGGATACACAGGAAGTTTTGGTTTTATCAGCAGCATGTCGGACCATTTTTGTTCCTCATGCAATCGTCTTCGCGTAACAGCAGACGGACAGATTAAGGTTCTAGCTGATCTTAGGAAATTTAGGCAGAACTTACATTTGGACGTTTTCAGGTCTGTTTGTTTGATGCGAAGGAAGTGTCCTTGCGTGACGAGATGCGTAAAGGCGCCAGCGATGAAGAGTTGCTCCGTATAATTGGTCATGCGGTGTCTGACAAGAAGGAGAAACATGCTGGGATGGAAGATATCGACGTCGTAACAAATCGGCCGATGATCCTCATAGGTGGTTGAGTGCTACATTCTTTTGTGTAGTTGATATGTCTTTAACTGTATCCTGATTTTTAATATACCCACTTGTATTTTTTTATAGGCAATCGGAACACACGACAACAGTCTTTGGCTATGAAACGCAGATTTTTCGAACCAACGGTGCCCACTTTCCTTTCCGCGAAGCCCCGTGTCCTTGCCACTGTCTCGCACACTATCTTGGCTGCTTTGCATACCATCCCGACACTAACTCACCTTGATTGCGAAGGTCGGGCTTGCATGGTTGATATTGCAGATAAGCAGCCAACGAAGCGAATTGCAACAGCCTCTGGACGCATCTACATACCCCGGGTCGCCTACGAGCTTGTGACCCCCTCTCACCCAATTCTAGAGAATTCAGAATTGGCTAGCAACGAAGAAAAAGCGAAGAACAAGGCGCGGAGGAAGGGGGATGCATTGACTGTGGCGCAACTGGCAGCGATAATGGGAGCAAAGAAGACGTCCGACCTAATTCCATTGTGTCATCCACTTCCTCTCACTAAAGTCACGGTGACTCTGACCCCCGAGACCTCTGAAATGGAAAGTGGAGCCATCAGGTACTACATCTCCTGCAAAGCAACAGTGTCGACTGAAGGGAAGACTGGCGTCGAAATGGAAGCTCTCACCGCTGTTTCTGTTGGCCTTTTGACTGTCTGGGATATGCTTAAAGCAGTTGCTGGGAGAGAAATGGAGATTAGTGATATTAAGGTGACGCGCAAGTCAGGTGGGCGAAGTGGAGATTTCATAAGGGATATGATAGAATAAAATCATCTGCAGTGAAAGTCGCACGTACAGTTTTTTTGAGGGGAAAGACCGTAAGGTCTTACCTATTCAAACAGAGCTCTACTCTTCTTGCCATCATTGGTCGAATACTGTAGTATATACGCAGACATCTCGAAAGAAACAAGGATTGACGACCATACTACGCTCCAGTCCCAAGAGGTTGTCTGCTCTGAGATTTCTATGCTTTAAGAAGGTCTGACAAACCAGAGGCGATAGCACCCTCCACCAGTCGGCTGGCTTCAACACCCTGTTAATATCATCAGATTTTAGGTCGACTCTGAGGTCTAAGAAACGATATTCTAACTTACACCTTTGATCCGGATAATCGTAGGTACACCAGTAACTTTCCAAGCACCACCGCGAAATGGGTTGGAGGGTGTTCTCCATCTGAAAAGCATCATCATGTAGGGTCAGGCCATCCAGTGTTTACACTCACTCTGTGCGGTCTCCAACATAGACAATCAGAGCAGAAGGACTATTCTCCCCGCCAAACGTCTGATCCACCAGATTTTCGACATCCCGACAGTCCTGGGAAGGCCATAAGGATGGGCCTACCATCGAACTGGATAAACACCTACAGGACACCACATCTTCCCATCGACGATCGAGGAATAGAATATTACATATTCCTCGCCGATTGCATCTTTAGCGACCTGGGGGTTCGCAGAGCCGTCGACAACATGGATGGGCATGACTGTTGATACGAAGTATGAATGAGGAATGAAAGCATTCCGAAACTTGGACTTGGCATGCTGATGATGAATTACTTACTCTCGCAACGCGACCATATACACTGACAGCCTCAAGCTTAGTGCCTCAAGCTCAAGGGACAATCTTATGATAACACAGCAACCGTCCTTGAACTGCCTAAGGCGGGGTCTCACAAAAGAAGCGGTCCGGCGTATACAATTATCTCATACTAAGAATGGAGTAATTCATTGGGTCCCAATTTTAAAAAAAAAACTGAACTGTTGCCATTGTAGATCAAATTGAGATCATTCAATCTGCACTGTAGTATCCTCGATACCATGCAAGGACTATTGACAGGACTGCAATGCTCTAACCGAATATTTGTCTCTCAAAACGTTTCCCAGAGCATTCTATCTTGTCTACGAGAATCATAGTTTAGATGAGTCGTATGAAGGCTTAAAGAACACGAGGAAAGCAGGCATCCGCTCAAATGAACCTACCACGTAAAAAAAGAGCACCAGATTAGTGACACATGTCGTAGCAACATGGAAAATCAACAAAAAATATCAGACCAACCATTGAAAAATAACTCGTTGCAAACAAGGATGAAATATATTCTACGAGTCGACGTGAGGACATAACAACCAAGTCTACATGGATCGTTTAGTGACCAGAGCTATTTTCAGAACTGTTGGATCCATAAGGGCTACCACTGGAACTACTTGACCCATATGAACCACCGGATGAGTTGTCAGCAACCGGGGTGGGAGCAACGTATGCGCTGTTTGTTGTCGAGGAAGAGGCGTACAATGAGGTTGCTATAGGAGTCGTAGAAGCATAAGTGTTGTACTGGTTGCCGTTTCCGGTGGACAACGACCACTGAGATTTGCACTAAACAAACTTTAGTGACGCTAGCTCACAATGTATGCCTGTCGCTCACCTTGCCCAGACAGTCAGAGAGAGCGGTCTGGGAAACGGTCTGGGTTGCTGTTGCAGTCTCGGTGGAGGTGGCAAGGTAGGTGGTGGTCTGAAGGTAAGTCTGTGTAGAAACCATAACTGATGTAAGGGTGCTAACGACGGTCTTCGTCTGGAAGTGGCGTGAGAACAGACGTTGCCGGAGATGGATGAGACTCACGTTGTCCATGGTCTGGGTTTGCGTCCACACCTTTGTGAACGTGGTGGGTACAGTCATAGTCATAGTATCGGTCATTGTAACAGAGTCAGTCATGGTCTGAGTCATGGTCGCAGTCTGGATTGAGGTCATCTCATCGGTGATAGTGGCGGTCTGAGTCTCCAACATGGTCTGAGTCTGGAAAAGAAGTTGATCGTCAGAAGAAGAGATAGATTAATGGAGCATTGATCGATATTCACCCGGTCATAGGTCTGAGTACTAACCCACACTTGAGTATAGGTTGTGGGGTAAACAACAGTGGAGAGCTGTGTCTTGGTCACAAAAGCAGTGTCATGAACAGTCTCCGTATCCGTGGCAGTCATTGTGTCCGTGCGGGTGTAGATATTGGTCTCTGTCGCGGTCTCAGCGGCAGTGAGAGTATGCATAAGGGTCTTGGTCCGATCCACGACCTCAGTTGATACCCAAACACGCGTCGTCGGGACAACCTGCACGGAAGTGTAGACCTGCGTAGAAGTCATGACTTTTGTCTGGGTGACTTGCTCGGTCTCCGTCTGCTGGTAAGTGACAGTGGTTGGTGCGACCTGAGTGTAAGTCTAGCAAGAGGATGAGATACAAACGATTCAAACAGGCCAATTACCATACCACCGTCTGATAAACTGTGTCATAAACAGTGGAAGTCACGACAGAGTTATAACAATATCCGTTGTTGCTGTTTAGTACATCAGAAATTGTTTGCATCGGGATCACCGAGGGTCACGCGTACTTGTTTATAATGGTAGTTCCATAGCACTCCCCTTGATAGGTATACTGAAAGATGACTCTGGTAAGGTGCTGTCTCAGACTAATTATAAGCACCGAACTCACCCAGGACTGAGGCGTGCAGCGACCATTGGAGCTCTTTTGGTAACCGTAACCGCACTGCAGTGACATATAACCTCCAGCTTGGTAGGCCGAATAGGGCATCGTGTCGTAGAAGCCTCCAGAAGGAGCGGATGTGTATTGCGAGGGAGGCGCGACATATGTCGGTGAAGACGTTGCAGCAGCATAAGGAGCAGGTGGTTGAGCGCGCGCGCCTGCGGCAAGGAGAAGAAGACCAAAAATGATAGACTCCATTATTCTTTAGAGAGAGTAAGCTGCAAGGTGCTATAACAGAATCGTCGAAGTCAAAGACAAATTGAGCGGTCTACGCTGACGGATACGGTCTTGCACTGAGCAACAAGCACGATCAGCGTGAGCCATGGGCAGAGGGGCATAAGATACTCGCCAGTGAAGAAGAAAGAAAAAAAGGAAACGAAAGGAAACGAAGAGGGCGAAAGAAAACGAAAAGGAGTGATGGAAAGATCAATCAGTGAGTCGATTTTTATTGGCCCAGACATCGTTACCCAGCAACCATTTGTCTGTTCAACGTTCAAACGTTCATCAGTCAATGCACCAAAGATGATCTCGGTTGTGACACGCGTGATTGATGCGATTGTGCGTCTAATGCGTCGCCACCTAGAAACGTGGGTTCCGAATACATGATCTTCCGTCGATTGCATCTAATAATCTAAATTGATTTTGTCTGGTCAGGATGGGCAGACGTGAAGAACGCGACAACGGCGCACCAGATGTAGCCACCTTCCGTCCAAAGTCTCCGTGGACATCCAGCAGAATCTTCAGCGCGTCGCGCGCACGGATTTTGGAAAGATCGTCTGGCCGTGATGTGAGTGCGGTCTCGACTTTTCGTGGTTTGTCTTCCCACGGATACTTGGGGAGCAGAGTCAGCGCTGCATTCGCCAAGCCAATACAAAACTTACAGGCAACTAGACAACGGGATCACGATTGTGACTTTGAATCAATAACACAGCAATATCAAAGGAGGACTTACGTATGTCTTCAGCGTTTCATACCCTGTACAGTCTGTCAGAACAAGATCGTCCATAAGTTTGGCTATCCCACTCACCAAGAAGCGTGAGTCCGAACTGCGGGTGCTTCTTATTATGCGAACAGGACCACCTTCGAACAATGCACGGAACCCCTCTTCTTCGTCTATGATGCCAAGATGGCAGCAGTGATGATCATTTCTACCCGCCGTGTCCGATGACGATATTTCAGATGTTAGTGTTGAGAAAGAATCGTCTGATATAAGTTCTGTTCCACTTTCTCTACCACACTTTGTGTGGTCGGCTTCTGTTGTGGGGCCGAAGGTTGATGAGCCGGTTGTCGTTCCGATGCTGTTGGATGATGGCTCACTTTTACTTAGTCGAACGACTCGGTCTACGTCAACATCGCCTGAAGGATCCCTTGTCTGTAAACATTGCATTGTCTGAAATCTCCGCTGACCCATTACTGCAAATTGGCTGTTACTTTCTTAGATGACCAAAGGTGGACCTCGCGGACAGCCTGCGCTATCATTGCACCAAATCTGTTTTCACCTGTTGTTCTTGGACTGACCTTCTCATCAGCAAATAATTATTGTCATCGATCACGCTGCGCAAGTTAAAGTTTTAAATTACGATTTACTATACTCTGTTTCGCTTGTGCCTGTTCTGGGACGGGAGTTCATTTCGTTGTGAAGAAAATTCAAGGACGTGTCGAAATTCAGGAGAGACGTGGCGAAAGAGTGAAAGTTGTTTGCGCAGCTCGGATCAAATGAATGGAGAGGTTGCGTCTCTGGAAGGTTGACGCAGCATAATGATTTCGCAGGTAAAATAGTGAACGAAATATATGTATTGATGACTGAACTGATTTTATTGAGTAATTGTAATAATAAATAAGTATCCATACCGGAGTTTAAAGAGTCGAAAGATGACTCAATCTCCAGTGAATGAGAGAAATATATACCCTATCCAACTTGTGAAACATAGCTGAGTAATAATGGTTTCCTATTGACGCAAATGTGAGTAATAAGTGAGAATAGTAATACATACAACATGTCGTAACATTTGAAGTTAAACAACATCATCTTTGACACTCCCACTTGTCGTTAACGGAGAACTTGTAATACCAAGTTTGCTTCGAAATTTGATAAAGGATTCTCGAGGAAGGGCTTTTGTAAGGATTTCGGCTACGATTTCCTTGGTAGAAATGTATTCGAGTTTAACATTGCGTCATGGCAATATGGTCTTTGTAAGGCTTAGACCAGTGGTTCGCAACGCGTCACGTCGATAGCACTAAGAACGAAATATATTGTCTGTTAAACTCGTAAGGACGCGTGTCGACATACCTAAGAACGAAATGGGCAAAGATAAGGAACAACGTAGTAAGTACCGACTACTGTATCTAGCGTGTGATCACGTGTATCATGACACCCGCCCCCCACTTGTAAGGCAGGCGAAAGGAAAAAAAAAGCCTCCGTTCCGGGCGCCTATCACGGCGCTAATCTCGCTTCTTGCCACGTCGACTCCTCCCGTCCCGCGCGTCCTCTCGTTCTCCCTGAACTCCTGTATGGCCTCCAGCGCGTGCGTCATGTCGTACTCCTTCAGCCACTCATCCTCGCTTTCATCATAACCCTTCCACCGCACCAAGAACTCCGAGACCCCTCCTCTAGTCTTCCTCTCTTTCAAGATCCTCTCAATCTCGACCTCCTCCCCTGTCTCCATCTGTACCGGCGGCGGCGGTTCCTGCCTACGACCAAGGATAGTGTCCTCCCGGGCTGGGATCAGGCAGGATACATGGAAAACGTCGTGGATGGACCAGCCATCGGGGAGCGTCAAACGGTAAGCGGTGTTTGATATCTTCTGAACAATCTTGAACGGACCGAACCTCTTAAAGTCCAACTTCTGACTTGGCCGGTTCGAACGCAGGTCTGCCCTCTCAAGATAAACACGGTCTCCTGCCATGTAGTCCGGTGCCTTGTCCACCCACGCATCATAAAACCGCCTCATCCTCTCCGCCGTCAACTCCAGCAACCCCCTCAACTCTGTTTGCACCTCCTGAATCTTATCCAGATGAACATCTGCCTTTGGCACGGACTGCGAGTTCACAGGGTCGACTGAGAACGTTGGATTGTACGCATACTCCGTGTAGAACGGCGACATGCCTATCGCTGAGCTGACCTGATTGTTGTAGGCGAACTCCGCAAACAGAAGCCACTCCATCCAGTCATCCTGGTAGTAGTCAACGAATGCCCTCAGGTAAACCTCGAGTTCCTGGTTCACCCTCTCTGTTTGGCCATCCGACTGTGGGTGGTGTGCCGTTGACAGTGCTGGCTTAATTCCCAACTGCTCCCACATCCTCTTGGTGTACCATGCCACAAACTGAGGACCTCTGTCCAAAACAATTTTCTTGGGTGTGCCGTGCAAACACCACACCTGCTCCATGAAGCTGTCACACATCACCACTGCATCGTCCGTGGAGTGCACCCTGAGGAAATGGGCTCGTTTGGTTGACTTATCACAGATCACTTGAATCACATCGAACCCATGGGATATGGGCAGGGGGCCTATGTAGTCTGTTGAGATATGCTGCCATGGCCCATCTGGAATCTCCAGTGGCTGAAGTGGGCTGTATGGTCTCTGCCGACAAGGCTTGATGCGCTGGCACATCTCACAGCCATCAATGTACCGCCACACAAATTCTGACATCCATGGCCAATAGTAATTCCTCACCACGAGTGCCAGTGTGTTTGCATGTCCTGGGTGTCCTGCTGGAATTGAATCGTGGTACAGCTGTAGGATGAGCCTCTTCACCTTGTCGTTGTTGGGGACGTACACCAGACTGCAGAATCACACCAGTCCTCCCTCCACTATGAACTCCTTCAGCCTTGCCCTTACCAACGCCAGCGCCTCTGACAACTTCCACAATGGCTCCAGCTTCGGATCTTTAGGTGCTGCCACACAAATCTTCTCCAGAATACACCCATCTGCCACTGCCATCTGCACTGCTGCCACCCACTCCACTACTTCCGACTCCCCACACCATTCTACTGGCACCACCACCCCCCTCTTTGCCACTCTCTCCTCTGTCAACACCCTCTGTCCCGCATTGTCTTGCTCGTCTCGTGGAACTTCGTGATCTGGCCTGCATGACAGTTCATCTGGCCCCGCACTCAGCTGACCTGGACGGTGGTGGATCACAAACACGAAACGATTGAGGAACAGGCTCCACCTTGCCTGCCATTGGTTCAGGTCCCACGCCGTCATAAAGTACTCCAGGTTCCTATGATCCGAAAACACCTCTACCATGTGTGGGTTCCCCTCCAGGTATGGCCTCCACGTCTCAAAAGCCCTCACCACTGACAGCAACTCTTTATCATGCACATCGTAGTTCCACTCCACCGGTTGCATGGCCTTTGAGAAAAATGCCACCGGCCTCCACTCCCCATCCTGCGCCCTCTGTGACAAGACTGCACCAATTGCAAAGTCCGATGCGTCCATTTCCACTCTAAATGCTGCTTCTGTGTCCGGCATCATCAGCACCGGTGCCCCCATAAACGCCCTCTTCAGCCCCTCAAATGCCTCTTGCTCCACCTCCCCCCACCTCCACAAACAATCCTTCTTCTTCAGGTTCTCCAGCGGTCGTGTGATGGTCACGTAGTCCTTCACAAATCGACGGTAAAAATTGCAGAAGCCCAGAAACTGGTTGACGTGCTTAACATTGCATGGAACTGGCCAATCCACCACCCCACTAACTTTCACCGGATCCATCCCCACTTTTCCTGGCAAAATCTTCAGCCCCAGGTAGTCGACCTCTGTGGTACGGAAATGGCACTTCTCGGGCTTCAGAAAGAGGTCTGCCTCCTGCAGTCGTCAAAGAACCTCACGCACGTGTGCATCATGTTGTGCTGGGTCCTCCGAGAAGATGATAATGTCATCCAGGTACAGAACCACGTACACGTCAACCAGATCGTGGAATAACTCGTTGACCATCCGTTGGAAGGCTGCAGGTGCATTCCGTAGCCCAAACTGCATCACCAAGAACTCAAACTGACCATACTGCATCCTAAAAGATGTCTTCCACTCATCCCCCTCATGGATCCGAATGTTGTAGTACCCCCACTGCATATCCAATGTCATGAACACTTTTGCTGCTTTCAGCCTATCAAGCAACTCATTTGTCAATGGTATTAGGTAAGCATCTGGCTTTGTAACTGCATTCAGGGCCCTGAAGTCCACCACTAGGTGCAAAGAGCCATCTTTCTTCTTGACAAAAAACACCGGTGCGCCACATGGGGCACTAGACTGCCGAATATAGCCCTTTGCCAAATTTTCATCGATGAACTCCCTCAATGCCCTCAACTCTGCCGGCGCCAGTTGATAGAGCTTCCCTGGTGGCGGCACCTCCACCCCCTCCACCAAATCGATCCCCAGGTTGTGCTTATGATGAGCCGGGAGGTGCTCCGACTTCTGCTTGTTGAAGACGTCCAGAAACTCATGAAAATCCTTTGGCACCATCTCCTCCACCGAGCTCACTCCCACTCCCTTCCTCTTTGCTGCCCCCTCTGCCAGCACCTGTGACACACTCTTCCCCGCTGCTGCCCGCCTCTCCATCGGCACCAATCATGGCCCTTCCCCACTCCTCACTGACTGCATATCCCACCTCTGCTCCAGAAACGCCCCTGCACACCCTCCTCTGCTCGTACCCACCTCCTCTTCCGTGCTGGCAATTGCCCCGTCAATGCATGCCTTTGCAATCCTCATGGCTTTGCCCCGCTGTGCCCATTGAAAACGCGTCGTCCTGATGCGCGCCCGCTTCAGCCCATAGAACTTCTCTGCTGGCACTTGCACACACGGGCATTCCCCCACAGGCCGACCACATGTAGACTTGCAAGCAAAGGCCACCAATGTGCCACGCTGGCCACTCCCGCTCCCTGCCACCAACAATCTCACCCTCTCCTCCTCCATCACTACCACCTCACCCCTCCACAGCCTTGCCTCCTCCTGCCTCTTCACCCTTCTTGCTCTCTCAATCTCCTTCTTTGACGGCAGACACTGTGGGCTCCCAGGAACTCGAGGCGCTGAAGCCATTGTCGCGACCTTCACGACCACTGGCAAACAAGTCTCCCCACAGAAGGAAGACTTGAAATCGACTGTCGATCAGTCCCAGTCAATGGACGGGTTGTGCCACCACAGCCAGTTGATGCCAAGGATCAAATTGTCATCTCCAATGTTCGCAACGTCAAAGACCAGCACCTCTGCATGCTCGCCAATCACAATGCGTAAGTGAACCTCCTCCATGATGAGGCCTGACTTGACCTCCGAATTGTCAATTGTTTGCAGCCACATGGGGTGTCTCTTCGAGACCGTCAGTATCCCCTGCTCTTTCACGAGTCGTGGGTTGACAAAACAGCAACTTGCCCCTGAGTCCACCATTGCTCACGTATCCACAACATGTGGGGTCCCTTGGCCATGGAACTGCAATGTCAGTGGCAATTCCAGCACTGAAAACTCTGACCTTGGCAACTGCGCATGAATAACTGCCCCATGCCACCCCCTACACCGACCCTTCCTCTTAAGAACACTCGCTTCATCCAGGCCATGTAACACAATCCTATTGCCTGGAGTAAGTACATGAAACTGATTGGTTGCACCCATCGCGATGACACGGGGCAACCCTACACAAAACCCGCTCCGGGTTCCCCTCTAACAGCCTCTTGCACTGCCGCTTTGATCGACTCCATCCACGTAGGGCACTCCACCACAAAGTGCCCCATCTCCCTGCACTTGAAACACTTCTTTCCTGCTGGAGTACTCCTGCCTCGATCAACATCCATCGCGTTTGGGTCTGACGCTGCAGGTGGAGGAGCTGAGCTAGCCACAGTGCCCGTAGTAGGTGTCGCTGTCGCTGGCGGCACACGTGAGACCGTGTTGCCCCCATGCCAGCCCCCCTTCCTCTTTGCAGCTATGTCTGCTAATTTGCTCTCCCGGTGCAACAGGATGTCTTGGGCCTCCTCTGCCATCTTGTAGTCCGTGTTGACCAGTGCCTCCATTGCTGTGGGGCTCAAACCTTTCCAAAAGCGATCTTTGATGTACTTGCTCTCTGCGTCCACCTGCCCTAACTTCCCTTTGAGTTCGAAGAAGATCGTGCAGTAATCCGTGATAGATTTTGAGCCTTGCTGCAACTGTCCAAGGCGCATCAGTGCATCCTGGGCTGGGTCTCATGTACAAAAGGCCACCTTGAAGTCTGCCAGCCATGCATCCCACCCAAAGTGTCGCGGGTTGAGCTCGGGGTCGTCGGCACCCATTGTAATGATGCATGACCAGTCCTGAGCCGAACCCATCAAGTACGACTGCACCCACAGTATCTTCTGGCAGTTGTCACGGAAGACCTCAAATTTGGCAGCAGCGCTGACCTGTCAGATGAACTGATCCGCGAGAGCCTTCGACTTGCCGTCATAGACCTCTGGCAGATTAATCTTGGGTCCGCGTCGCAAACCCCGAGGCTCCTGTGCCCGCTCCAGCTGCGCGAGACGGTCATATGCAATGTCCATACCTTTCCGCAGCTCGCCAAGCCCCAGTTTTAACACCTCCATGCCCTTGCGAACCTCGTCCAGGTTTGACATGAATTGCGTTGCTAGCTCAGCCTTGATGGCCGCGAACACCATATCTGCTATGCACTTCTCCGGCGAAACCGTATCTGCGTCCTCAGGTGTGCCAGGTATGGTCATCTTGACAGGAGAAAATTTTACTAAAGATCTTTGCCCAAGTGTAAGGCTTAGACCAGTGGTTTGCAATGCGTCATGTTGATAGCACTAAGAATGAAATATATTGTCTGTTAAACTCGTAAGGACACGTGTCGACATACCTAAGAACGAAATGGACAAAGATAAGGAACAACGTAGTAAGTACCGACTACTGTATCTAGCATGTGATCACGTGTATCATGACAGTCTTGTATAAAGTGATATTGAATATCGATATGCTTGGCTCATGAATGTGATACAGGATTATTGGATAAAGCAATGCTTCAGGAAAATCAAGCTCAGTTAAGAGGGTTTGCAACCAAATAACCTCATATGTTGTGTTAGAAGAAGCAATGTATTCTGCTTCTACCATGGATGTTGCGACAAGTGATTGCTTTTTTGATTACCACAATATTGAACTTCCATTAATGTTGAATCACTATCCACTAACATATTTTTGATCATCCAAGTCTCCAGCCCAATTAGAATTGCTCCAACCAATGAACTTGACTTCTTTGTCATTAAAACCTCCAAACTTCAAACAATTTCCTTAAGATACCAAAGGATTGATTTACAGGAGGCAAGATGTGGTATTCCAGTATTACCAGCATATTGGGCCATGAGTTCAACACCAAATTGTATGTCTGGCCTTGTTTGTGTTGCATAGAGCAACGATCTCACAAGAGACAGGTAATTAATGCCTTTGGAATATCTTCTATTAGTATCTCATCCATGTTGATCTGCGGGAGTCTGAACAAGAGAAAGGTGATGATTTGTTGCAATGGGAGTAGGAACTTGTGAGCATGAAGCCATATTAAACCATTTGAGGATAGACTTGATGTATGAAGATTAATTAAGATGAATGGCATGATTGGTATGATCACAAACAACTTGAAGTCCCAGAATATAACAAATTTCTCCGAGATTGGTTATGACAAAATTGTTGTT
This sequence comes from Termitomyces sp. MG145, assembly GCA_003313055.1. Lineage (NCBI taxonomy): Eukaryota > Fungi > Basidiomycota > Agaricomycetes > Agaricales > Lyophyllaceae > Termitomyces > Termitomyces sp. MG145. Next base: position 36,154 of record QGOB01000337.1, on the reverse strand, counting down.
GAGATTTTTCTTGAAAGAAATGATTTTGCAAATATTTTTCTCTACAATGATTACATTGTTGATGTGAATTAGAACAATGAGAACAATTTTTCCTCCCAATTGATAAAGGTAGAGACAATCATCAGATTGGGTCTGTGTGAATCCAAGTTTGATAAGGACTTTGTGAAGGCATTTTTTCCATTTTCTTCCAAGTTGTTTCAATCCATAGATTTGCCTTTTTCAGTCTCCAGGATTTTTTCTTCATACAGATCTCTTCATCAACAGATCCCTCCAGGTAAGCTCAAATCACATTGACTTGGTGTATTTCCAAACCAATTATGCTGCTAGCGAGGAAGATACATAGTGGCATAAATTGAGCAACCAAAGAGAACATTTAATCAAAATTGACATTGGGAATTTGCAAGAACCTGTGCGCCACTATACATGCTTTGAATTTTGCATGATTACAATATTCATTGAGTTTTCCTCTTAGTACCACTTTGCTTCCCATTGTCAACTGGTAAATCATCCACTCTTCAATGACTCCTTTGTTGACAAGTTGATTGTATTCTGCATTGATTGCCTTTTTCCATTCATCAGCACATGAAGACTTTTTAGCTTCAGTTACAGATGGACCATTAATAACCATGAAAGCCACATGCTGACTTAATTCAGGACAATGTTCATCTTGGCAATATCTTTCAGGCAAACAATGTTTGCAAGCAGAGGGAGCATGTCTGAGTGAGTCATCCATTTTTTGGTCTTTTGAGGAGCTGGTGGTGTGTCAACAGTCATAGGAATTTGCGATGGCATTTCAGGATGAACAGATTCAGGATATTCAAAATTGTCAATTGGTGTTGACTCTCCAGAGTCATTTTCTTGTAGGGTGGTGGTAATTTCAGTTCCAGAGGAAATAGAAGGGATTGAAACTTGACATGACATGTCTGTATTTGAATAGAGAGCTGCTTCAATCAAGTCATCAATTTCTTTGAGAGTCAAATGAATTAATTTGACTTGAGCTAATTTGCTCAATGTGTTGTCTTTGTGACATTGCACATCTCTCAAAGTTATCAATTCCTCATTTATCAAGTCTTCCAGTCAATAACCTTTTGTTTCTCCAGCCCATCACTCCAGCATCCAAATACAAATCTCTTGCAATTTAAATTTACTGCAGTAAACTTCCTTAGGCACATGGCCCATCTGAGAGATCCAAAAATTTGGAGGATGAAATAGATTGAGTTTGTGCTTTCTGTTGGACCACTCTGAGTACACAATTTTTCCTTTCAAAGCTGGAGTAAGGATGATTGAGCACAAAGACATAGCATATAGGAAGGCTTTGCCCCAATAACATAAATCTATTTCGACACTATAAAGCATGTAGCAGATCATTTCACTATAGCATGCTCAGCAACACCATTTTGTTGAGGCTGATATGGATCAGTAATTTGTGAAGAATGCTACTTTGTATACAAAGTTTGTTCAACAATTTATTGACAAATTCTGTTCCATTATCTGTGTGCATCCTTTTTACTAATTTGCCTCCTTGATGTTCAAATTCTGCAATGATTTTGCAAAAACATCTTCCTTTTGTTTCAAGAGTCCAGCCTTTGGATATCTTCAACTGACCTCAATCCAGACTGATCATAAAAAGTAGGTTTGCACGGTGTGCTTGAAGGTTTATGGATGCTTATCACAAGGGCCTGAATGGCAAGCAAGCAGCTTGATCTGGAAAAAAGTATCATGGTCATCGAGTACTCCCAGAGTCTCTGATGGATGACTTAGAGAAGGATGGCCTGTCATAATGGTAAAAAAGCTTTTGTCACTAATTCACGATGCATCGGGACCCTGGTCACATCAAGTCACGGAACGTGACGTTAGCGTGTTTTACAAGAGCCCGATCTTACTACAGACATCTAATAATCTAAATCTATTTGTCAAGATGGGCAGACAATCGCGGCGAAGATAGCGACAACGGCACACTAGATGTAGCCACCTTCCGTCCAAAGTCTCCGTGGACATCCAGCAGAATCTTCAGTGCATTGCGCGCACGGATTTTGGAAAGATCGTCCGGCCGTGATGTGAGTGCGGTCTCGACTTTTCGTGGTTTGTCTTCCCACGGATACTTCGGGAGCAGAGTCAGCGCTGCATTTGCCAAACCAATACAAAACTTACAGGCAACTAGACGACGGGATTACGATGTGACTTTGAATCACCAACACAGCAATATCAAAGGAGGACTTACATGTGTCTTCAGCGTTTCATACCCTGTACAGTCTGTCAGAACAAGATCGTCCATAAGTTTTCCCACTCACCAAGAAGTGTGAATCCGAATTGCGGACTGCTTCTTATGATGCGGGCAGGACCACCTTTGAACAACGCACGGAAACCCTCTTCTTTGTCTATGATGCCAAGGTAAGATAGATAGAAGCAATGATAATCATTAGCTGACACTCACAAATCTTAACAAAAGCATCCCGTAGGCCTTTGTAGTTAGTCTGGCCTTGTCGGGCTTCCACCTGTAATCTGGTCTTAACAACGTCTGTCAGATGTTAGCATGTTTAAATATCGCTATTTTGATTGATTCTGACCTGCTGGCGTCGTAAGATATGCAGCAGGCATTCCACTGAACCCCAAATTGCATCAGATGCCAACCAATAACTATAACAGATAAACGTACGCAATTCCAGCTGCAGCGAGTGTCTCAAAGAAAGACAGCTGCTTTCCATTATAACCCTCCTGGAACAAGTCTTTCTTCAAGTGCCAATACGCAGGGAAGTAGATGGCAGAAAACGGAATGTCGCGAAGTAAGCAAGCACTTGCACCTTTGTACAGGCCAAAGACACCCAATTGGCGTATGATGTGGATAGCTCCTCTAGGCACTGCACCCTCCACCTTGGCTGCTTCACCTTGTATCTGGAGACGGATTTTTCTGGGTTTGAAAAATGAGATAGAGTCTGTATTTCAGGAAAGGAGATACCATACACGATCTCCAGAGGATTAGTGAACACCTTGACGTTATCGTGAACTTCTACACACGTGACAATGAGAATCATGAAGTTATTTGCTTACCACTTGACAGCCTCCTGCCATTCCACCAGCTACAAGTTCCCAGAGCAGCTTGATACGTCCAGTCTCTGGATCTGTAGCCTTTCCTCGAATGAGGTCGTTCACAGTCAGCTTGATCGCTTTTTCCGGAGCAACGCCCTTCCTAAGTATTAGACAAGAAGAAAAGTGGGAAATCACGATACATACAACTAGTTGAGGGCCCAAGCCGCGATAAAATCCGAGAAAACCTTCGTTACGGAAAATCTTGCGGGCACAATCTAAACTGTTCTTGTACAAAAGTTGACCAACGACAGTGCTTCGCTGGTTTTGCATCCTGGAATCATTTTCTCAGCGCTCGATACACATTCACAAGAGAGACGGCTTACCGCGTCTATTCAGAATGTCATTCGTCTCAAATCAGGATCACAACTGATGAAATAATACCTTAACTGGGATGGAAAATCAGCAAAAAAAATGCGAAGTGATAGAATACTAACCCATGTCGATAGGATAGACGATCGTGGCACCAAAGGCACCAGCAATTCCTGACATACAATACTGAGTGTCAAGAAAATAGTATCCGAAGATTTTCACACACCGCCGAGTACAAAATTGTAACCTGAAACCAGGACACTTGAAAGGAAAGACTTGGAGGTCGTATTTACTCGAGATTCCGCGTCTTCGTGTGGCGCTCGCCACCGTGGATCCAAAAGTTGAGCAAAGTCGATCAAAGCCAAACGCTGGTTGACACCACCTCGGCTAGCGAAATGAAAGATTATAGACGCCTCCATCGGGGTAAACAAAGAGTAACGTGAACTTGATGAGGCATAATTCAGGAAATCAGACTGGTCTATCCGCCCATCTTTGCTTTTTGCGGTTGCTTCACGGATGATCCTGTATCAAATAAGCGAAACTCGACATCAAGAAAGAAGTCGTTGACCGACCGTTCTACCATATCCATCTCTAAAAACAAGTGGCTTAGTGTCAATATTGCTGATGGAAATGAGAACAACATACGTCTAACAACATTATGGAAAGCAACAACTTCTGAGTATGATATACGTTGTCCAGGAGTCAATGTACAAAGAGTGGGTAATCGTTCTATTACAGCTTGTGAAAGTTTATGTCCAGCAATTTCCTTCGAAAAGCCAAAAAATTTCATCAAAAGGACTCGCGAAATCTTGTCACTACACTTACCAAGATGATATTTTTAAATTGGTCAGGACGAATGAAACCGTCTTGGTCCGCGTCTAGATATTTAAAAGCTTGACGAAGGCGCTCTCCTTGGAGGCCCTTCATCAGCTGTGTAAATTCATTATCTAGTCCGGAGCGTTGATGCCGATAGTGAAGCGATAGACTTCCAACTTACATCCTAAAACGTGCGTTCCGTTCTTTTTACCAAGGTATAATTTTACCCAGTCACTAGTCACTATCAGCTACTGATAGAACAAGACCAATAACATCACTCACCAATCGAAATCGAAAGGTATAGCGTCGGGCCCAACATTGGCGGTAAACACGTTCTTAAATTCGTTAAATGTGATGTATCCGTCGTGGTCGCTGCATGAAGATAAGAAAAGCTCTCTTCGAGCTTGTTCCAAATTGAACGTACACGTCAAAGTACCGGAAGGCCATCCAATAATCTGCGTCTGGACGCTTCAAAAGAGTCTCGAACACCGTGAAGTCGTCCCATGATACCAAGCCGCGTCTCGAAGCATCGGCTACACGAAAGAGGAGGGCAAACTGGGCGCGACCGATCTTTGTAAGGTCTCCCGACGGTGCGATAGCATTCACGAAACTCTCAGGATCCAGATACCTTTACAGATGTATGTCAGTCAGTCAAGGAAGATGCCAGCATGGCATGTGGTCTCCGGAGCATGTGGCCTCCAAAACATGACAATAACTCACTTTTCGCCGTCAATAACCTTGGCGTTTGCATCGAAGATCCTTCTCCAGCGTGCGAGCTCTCGCTCCGGAACGTCCAGGGCCGTACGAACGGTTTTTAAGGCAGAGCGGGCTAAAGATGAGCCCTGTTCGGAACCACCGTCAGCATTGGGGAGGGATGCCATGATTAGTCTAGTTCTCTAAAGGGGGTATGTAGGTAGGAGAACGTAGGGTATAGCGAGGGAAAGGACGGTCGTTGATGTAAAACAGACAGCCCGCTTTTTCTGCGTGTTGAGGTGCTTACACTTTCGTAACAGACCTTAATTGGCAATCTTTGATCGAGTCAAATTTCCTTTCAGACAAAATGACACCAAATCTTCGCCAAATATGGTAGATATGTATTCAGATTCAGAGAAACCCCGGATCACACGGATTGATTGATCGTCGGCGACTCGGACCCTCTGGGCTCCGATAAAATTGAACTTGTTAGACTGAAGCCAACGCCACCTCGGACGGCAATCGAAAGCTAATACAATACATCTCCTTGTTAGGCGCGACAGACCGCACCCAATGCAAATTGACATCAGTCGTAAGCGATGAACCCAGTTTTTCCTCAACTCTCTGCAACGAAATATGGAGGATTAACGTCGGAGGAAGACCAGCAATCGATAAGCTCCGTACCTGCCGAATATCGGCTTCAGCTTTCTTCGGGTCCAATTCCCGAGTGAAGCAATGACAGTGAATCATTGGCATAACGTCGTACGTCTCACGCAATCCAGGAACATCATCCAACACCAATATTCCGCGAAATGCATCGAGGAAAGTGATTGCAGTCGCTGGTAGGTTCATCACAAAATGGGATATCCGCCGACGAGGTGGAGCATCTGTCACTGTTGGAAATTCCAGACCAGCTTTCTTCATTCGTTGTTCTTGCGACTTCGATAATTGTGGACCAAGCAATGGGAAAGGATCTTCAAAAGACCGGCGGAACACGGAACGTATAAAATCACGTCCGTCTTCACATGAAACACGAACAAGATTTTTGACCTATCAAGTACATGAGTTATTATCATAGGTTGGTGGCCCGGCTTACCCCATTCTTCTTGACGTTGATGTTGAGATATTTTGCGCTGTTAGGATTAAGATCATTCGCGAAAACCGCGCAACCTCTTTTAGCGGCTGGCACTGCAAATGGGCCGACGCCTGCGAAGACATCTGCTACTACATCTTCAGATTTGAACAACTGGACCAAGCGCGTGTGTTCGGTGTGTAGCCGCGAATTCCAATACACCTCTGTAAAATCAAAGGTAAAAGTACAGTCTGATTCGCTCTACCGAGACAGAGTGAACTTCGTGGAATTCTGAGTGGTCAAGTAAAATGAACATACATGTTCTACGACATAGTCAGGTTCCCCGGCTATTACCTCCATTCTGAAGAAGCGGAAAACAGAGTCTATATTGTCCAGCTTGTTGACAACAGTCCGAATCGTTTTGTTTTTCTGAGAGTCGATTGTAGGCTGACCATAGCCTCAGCGCGTTAACAAACTCACATCAAGAATAATTTGACCGATCAGCCTTCGATATGCAACATACTCGGCATTGAGGTTGACATGCGCTATACACATTTAATAGGTATAGTAAGACGATACAATCAGATCACAAGCTCACCAATATGGCCAGTGATTGCAAACCCACTAGGAGCTCCTTCTTTAAGGTGTTCCGGCATTACAGCACGAATGATTTCGTCTGCTTAGGGGTAAGAAAAAGCTTTTCAGTATGCCAATATGTCGATTGACTCACCTGCCGTCCAGTGATCATAGTCAAGAGTCACAGTGTAGGGTACAAGTTCTTTCGATTCCGTTTCAGTTTCAAGGAAATTGGCAGCCTTCTCGGGCAGTTCGGCTGTCTTACGTAGTCTGTCAAACATGTCAGTGAGACGTCGAAGAGAGGCCATACATTTGGTAGTAGCATTGAGCAGAATAAGACGATGACTTTTTGGATTTTGCGGGTCAACATCGACACTTTGCATTTTCCGAATATCTAAAAGGGATCTGGACGAGTGTTAGAGATTTGAGTTAGAAAATTGGAAGGAAGGTCACCCTCTCATCTCGGGAGCCTTCAAGATGGTTGAGATTTTCGAGACAGGAGCTCGGGCAGCAAGAATTTCGAACGACTTTGTAAAAGCTTTGCGGTCAAAGACTGCAAGAGAAGGAATGCCTGTGTAGTTGGGCGGTGTCAAGTCTAATGTGAGTTTTCGAGACATGACGCGTGGTTGGTATATTCGGAGAGCTCGAAAACTGCTCCGTAAGTACCGAGCTCTGAGCATACCAGTCTCATAAACTTTTCTGGATTCTCTAGAGTTCTTGTTTGACTAGAAATGGATTGACAAACACAGATACATAATCAAGTTCTTTGAGCATTCAGGGGCGCTCAATTATCACAATTTGTCATAAATTGAGCGCCCTTTTCCATGTCAGAACTGCCCCCTCCAAGTGTCCTAGAACATATTGTAGACGTGCATTGCCATCCAACAGATGCAGCTCATATTTCTTCGGAGTCCATCTCGCGTCTTCCCATCTCCATTTGCGCCATGTCCTCCATGAAGTCCGATCAGCGCCTTGTCCGCGAGCTCGCTCTCGCAAATCCAACCAAGGTCATCCCATGCTTTGGTTAGCCCTTGGTTGTCCTTTGGGACTGCCTACACTAAACTCCAGCCATGCAGGCTACCATCCATGGTTCTCGTATCGCATTTCCGTCTCCTCGAGATCAAAAGATGATCACTACCGAAGTCTTTTTCTGAGCTCTCCTTCACCTCCAGAACACGACATTATGGCATTCGAACAACTGCTTCCGTCATTACCAGACCCGATTTCTCTTACCGATCTTCTTTTGGAGCTTCGTCGTAATTTCGAGGCGTTCCCAGAAGCTATGCTCGGTGAAGTCGGACTAGATCGTGTTTTTCGTGTGCCCTATGATTACTACGCAAAAAAGCGCCATCTGACGCCTTTTATGGTACCTTTTGATCATCAACTGATCATATTAGAAGCCCAAATCGATCTTGCGGTCGAACTTGGTCGAAATATCAGTTTTCATAGCGTGAAATCTCAGCAGGGAACCATAGATCTCTTGAATAGGATGAAAGCCAAACATGGAAACAAGTGGTTACAGGTCAACCTCGATCTGCATAGTTGTGGTGTTAGCCCACAGACGTGGCGAAATGTCGAGGCATGGCGCTAAATCTGTGTGATTTGTCTTGCTCACTTAATCCTCTTCCTAGAGAAAGCACAGCAACGTGTTTCTGTCGCTTTCGACAGTCATAAATGGCCGTTCGCCGAATCACAGGGCTCTAATTGCAGCTTGCTCATCAAATCGCATTCTCGCCGAGTCCGACTTCAATGACATTGACTGTTGCGCTGAGAAAACCTGGGATATGATAAAAATCATTGCTGAAGTAAAAGGCTGGCCATTAGAGATGGAATGGAGCCAAGACGTAGATGAGAAAGGGTGGGGGACCGTCAGGAGATTAGAAAGGAATTGGTTGGCATTCAAGACAAGTAAAGGTATACAATAAACTCTGGTATGCATCACCTATCGAATATGAGTCCTAACCGTTGGAACAATCAAAAACAACTAGCTCCACACATAGGTCAGAATAATGACAATGCACACTCCAATAGTTACACCCAGAATGATGTGATCTCGACGCCGACGAGATCTGATCAAACCAATAACACTATTAATTCCAGGCAGAGTACCTGCATCTCTGTTTATAGATGATAGATAGTACTGAGTTAAGACTCACTTAATACATCCATCATACGGGTATTGATGCCAGCCAAAGATGTACGCTGTCGAGCAAACTCTGAGCGTGTTTCATAAGCTTGGCTGAAGTAGACTAGGTCAATATTGTGATAAGTTTAATACGTGGTTGTCATACTCGAGCAAATCATCTGTCATTCGATGCGAACTATCTATTCTCCCACGTTCTGCAAGTAGTGCATCTGCAGTTGAGGATTTATACGCACTGTGAGGACTCTGTCAGAATGTGCCGGTAGTAGGCCCCCGAGAACGTATACATACTCGATGTCGTTTCGTACCCCATTGAGTAGATTGGCCTGATCAAGAGCACTCTTCACGCTTGCCTTTGCTATGTTGTGTAGTGAGCTATGAATTAAAAGTAAATGGCGTACCTTTGTTCGTTTGAGTTCGCGCGCATTGTCCTGAAATACCTCCCGGTGCCTTTGAATAGCTCTAAGCATAGATTGTGAAAGCAAATCCGGAGTATTAGACAATGTTGCAAGACGTTCATTCGTCTCTTCTAGCTACAAAGGAGATAAGAAAAGACACTACAGCGCGACAAGGCTGCACCTGCCTTTTCCAAGAGGTCGTCGAGTTCAGCTTCGAGATCCCTCCATCGTTCACCGGAACCGTTGGCCTCAAAATCTCCATGAGCACGAGATAAAGAAGCAGGGAGTTGAGAGTATGAAGTAAGCTTAGTGTCAAAGAGATTCTCAAGCGTCCTGCACTGTCGATGAAGCTGTTCGTAGTCACTCATTGCGTGTCCGTTACTCGGTATTTCCCGATGATGTTGCGGTATGAGTCGTTCGTGACGTCATTGTGACATATTATCCTCTCCCACCACAGGCTGTTCGTACTTATATAAAGTCAGGTCAACATGACTGTTTATGACTATTGCAATTTGTTCCCCCACTCTTGCTGTATTATACAACGCACGAAAAATGTCCTCTTCGGTCAACGCCACTGGTCTTTCTCCCACCGAGTCGAAGGCCCTCAAGGAGCGGCCTATCCAGCCTCATGAACAGAAGATTATCCACGCCATAAAGGAGGCAAGTTTCCGATTCATCAGGTGTGATGCATACCATTTACCCTAACTCCAGATGTATTCCTGCTCGCCTAAGGAGGTATTTTCTCTTCCTTGATTAGTACAGGACTGCACCTCACTTTCATCAGGATACCTTCAAAATATATACCTCGGATGCTGTATTCCATGATCCTGTTGGAATAGCTGAAGGGCCCGAGTCAATTCGTGCTCAGTTTGTTGGTCTTACAAAGGTTTCTCCCTGATAATTGAGTAATCTGTATATTGACATCTCAGTGAAAGATATTCCCTCGCGCAGACATTCCAAAGTTCCGTTTGCTAGAAAATCCCTCGAACCTCGCCAAGAGTACAATTCTCATTGACCAGGATGTTGCCTATTTCCGAGACGCTAAAGCCTCATCTCCGACCAAAGTTTGTACAGTATATTGCCTTGGTATTTTCATTTACCGAGAATTTCTAGACTTTGAATTCACTCCTCACGATCAAGCTCAATGAATCAAACATGGTCACAAGTCATGAGGAGCAATGGAATCATGAAAAAAGTTCCTCAGGTGAAGACGGCTTCTTCGGATTGCTCAATGAGCATCGCAAATATTTGACGGCAAAATTGACTGATGCTGTCGTTGGACAGCCAAAGAGATAGAGACTATGCAGTATTACAAACGACTTGTACTGTCTATAACAGACTATTTGAATTGTATTCATAATCCAAACCATGACTTTGCTGTATATTGGGTCGCCAGGCGCTTCGCCTGGCTTGCCATATTTCTGCTTTCCTCTCCAAGCGCGTTAAAACGCTCTTCTAGATCGTTGAGAACCTGCCTACAAGTCCCAGAAGACTCGATGTTATTCGGTTCTCTAGATAAAAATCACTTACCCGCGTTCGCTTAACGCAGATGAAATGCGATTATACAGATTGGCCTGTTTTGCCGCCGCAGCCGCGGCAACTCCAGACGCGCCTGCCGAAATATCAGCTGCACTGTAAAAGTTACGCGCTGTGGACTGTTCTGGCTTAGGTACAGGTCGGTTCGGGCCACCCACTGGATGAGATACAATTGATTTTCGGTTAATAATGGCAGGTTGGAGATGCCAGAAATCGAGAGACATACGAAGTTCATCCAGCTGCGCACCACTCATTGACTGTTTGAACGGAAGCCACGATCCGACTTGTTGGAACATTGATGCTGGTCCCACCGACACAGGCTGTGGTGCAGGTGGAACGACAGGTTTTGTGCAAGCAAGATCTATATCAGGGAGATCATACGCTCGCCGGATGTCAAAGAAAGTTCCATAGGTAGCTTGATCCGTCGTCCCGGACGTAGGATGGGGATTCCATGCTACAAAATCGCCTGACTCATCCACAGAGAGAGACCTGCTTCTATGTCAGAATCGGTGCAACCCTGGTTCGAGGACAATTCCTTACGAGAATGGTAGGGTCGGAATTCTAAGTGTCATGATATGTTCCAGTTGAGGCAGTGAATACACAAGAGCATCTTGTCTGTTTGTCGTCACAACAAGAACACGAGACCCTGATACAATTTATGAGCATTCGAACAAAAGGAAGCTGCAAGACCAACCTAGGTTTTCTACTATCTGCGCTCCAAGCACCTCCCCGACCTTATGGCCCCATTCTGTCTTCCCGATTCTTTCTCCATTAATGTTCGCAAAGCACCGAGCACCCCTCGCACCAACCATCACCAGTATACATGGTGCTCTCCGATGCTCGCCAGAACCAACTCGGGCGAGATGGGCGCGATTCGCTGATAATTGAACTCCTGTCTTGCTATCGATAACAAAGGTACCACGGGGTAAGGCGTGTTGCACACCGCCATCTCCTGTGATTGGCCCTTGACAGCTCCATGGATTGACGAAAGAGCCTGATTGGACAAGAGTAAAGATCTGATACTGCCCAGATATCCTCGTTACAACAAGGCGGACTTGAGGTTCAGAATCTAATTGATAAAGAGAGGTAAAATGGTTTACCTTGACTACTGAAAATTTCCTAACCTTTAGCAAGCTGGCTGATGCACCAGACCATCGAAGTCGTTTTTTCGGAATCGGAATGGGCGGGAACAAGACCCGCGACATGTTTGCCTTTCACATTTTTGTTTGTTACATACCGCATGATTATATCTGGACCACGCAAGTTGACGATGAATAAGGCATTGGAATATGCCACAGCAAGGAGACCTAGTATATCAGGTGAGTGCCGTATTCTGCGAAAAATCGCGACTCCATACCAATGTCTGATATCGCGCAAGCTTCCGCAGGGCCGAGCTCTGGAGACAGCATGAAGTAAGGCGAAAACCTTTGGGAGCTGGAAATGTGTTCCAGCATGATTAGCTCCTTGTCGCGGGCAACGGTATGTAACGCGGCTTCTCGAAGGCCAGCAAGTTGATACAGAATAACCTCTCCTGTGGTCAAAACTACACTCATCTCAAGTACCTCGGTTGCAAGATACACCGAATTGATACAAGTATACTCCAGGAGAGTTGGTGATGTTCGACTGCTCACGAACGAATCTAGAAGTACAGATCGCAAGTCTATTGTGAGATCGAACAATGCATTGGGAAAGCTAGCATGCAGTGGAGCTGGACGTTGGGCGACAAGAAGACGGGCACTCATATCTTCAAAACATACAGATAAATTTTGATGCCATGTAATAAGGATGCGATACGGTTGGAACTAAACAAATTGACCGTTACAGAAGAGACAACTAAGCACATTACGGAACATACTTTGGCAATTTTGAGATCATCCGCTTTGAACTCGTCAGCCCATGCCTGCCCACCATCCAACGGCAATGTCAAGCCATTGTCAACCTCTCCGGCCACCAAAATCTGATAAGTCTCGCTTTCTAACTTTAGCAAATGGCCACATAAAACACCAGACTTTCCATGAAACAGTGCAGCCGGAATCAGGAGTCGTCGCGGGTCATTGTTTTTTTCCAAATCCTTCAATGTATGGGCCAAATCATCGGCAAGAGAACTGAGCGGATCTACTGTGGCTTTTACGGCTGGCGCGGGACGCTCAAGAACATCAGGAGAGAATACAGGCGGTGGATATCGGTATGCTTCGACTGTTCGAGTGGTCCCTTCTCCTTCTGTTAGTAAAAGGATCGCAATGGGATCAAAAGTGCCGGCAAAGTGAGGGTTATTGCGAGGTATCAGTAAATAATCTTGTATTACGCTTTGCGTAAAGTAGAAATAAGAATCAAGGACATCAAGAGAATCTCGCATTGCTTGACGCATGACAGGGTGGAGGGCTGACCGACCAGGAGTAGGAGATGTTGATGCTGGTGGCTCTGACGGGTTAAAAGCCGAAAACTGAATGATCGTAAGACCGGGTGCATCCCCTAGATTTAAACCACCAAGTATAGCGAGTATGGTCTTTCCACCTCTAGGGTCTGACGAATTCGGAAAGCCACTCCAGGAGAGTTTAAAAATAGGCTCTCGCTCGAGTTTTACTGCGGGTTTGCCCTCTTTTTGTCGAATTATTTGCTCGTCTAGTCTGCCCGGGTCAACTAAATTTACGTCTAAATCGTCAAGCGTCCGGACCAGCAGAGGCTTGTCTTCATCCTCAACTGCCCAGAATGCCAGCGAGCCATCGGCATAGCCAACAGCGAAGAAATGGCCGGCAGGATGTATAGCTAATGCTGTTACTTCGGGCCTTCGATACATTAGGAGATCCTAGCGGAGTTAATAAATCGGCATTTGTCCGCGATGAGTGCCCTCACATGGCTGCCGTACCCAAATCCACCGGGCGCTCCAGGTGGTAATACGAGCTCATAAGCTCGAAGGGTTGTGCGTTCAGTCTGTCAATATTGAGCATCCGTTCAATGCAATCTGTAGTCGCCGTACAAGATCTGTAAGGGCTACGCCGCCTACCGTTCAGCATGAGCCATTGATGATTTCCAAGTCGGTAGATGATCAGCAGACCTGCATATGCCACAAAGAGCTGATTCAAATCCCTTGGATGCGCAAGCATATCTACAGATGTCTGACTAGAGAGGCTTCAGGGAGCAGGACAAATTAAGGAGTTGTGAGCCCTACGATTCAGCGCTGGGCGCCCAGTGCACCCCACCGGCTTTTAGCTTTTCTTGGTGAAGCTTCCACATGTTAGGTATACTATAGGCAGACTTGCGTAGGCAGACCATGTCATAGGTCCTTATTTCTCCGTTGTTGAGAGCGAGAAAAGCCTGAGAATGCCAACATAAACCTCAATTGCGCCCAAACCTTGAGCTAAGAAACGAACATGCGAATGGCAAGGGGAGAGCATCAAGGAACTACAGTTCCGAGGAGTTCAAGTGTCTGTGGTCTCGAGTAGATGTGTTGCTCACTTTGTTGCGTCGAATCTCACCGATGTTACTAACTTGGGCCGACCAGTGGCTGCGAGGTCCCAGATATGTAACATACTTGACTCATCTAGTATGTTGAGATAGAACGTCATAGTATACCGCGGTATATATACTCACCAAGACAGACTAGCTGATAGGATGAGGGTGCGAATTGGAGGAACTTTAATCCAACAGTATCGGGAGTGGCTAATTTAATCTCAACTCCTGGCCCACCGAACAAGTAGATTATGCCGTCCGCAGTTCCTGAAAGGCGGAAGATGTTGTAGGTAATAGGAGACGATGAGGACGAAGCATAGACATACCAATTGCGAGAAGCCCAGATATAGGTTCAGTTGCGAAAGCAGTGATATTTTGAGGATAATCCATTGTCCTGAGAAGCCCAATCTTCCAATCATCCCTATCTCTCAGATCCACGGAGAGATCCAGGAAGATGGCGTCGCTGTGTCGTCGAAACATGAGGAACAGAAGAGATGGATCGCGTTCCAAGCCGCGTTACTAAGAGTCACAGGATCAGAGAGACCCCATGACCGAAGTATCCACCTCACGAGATCCATACTGAACGCGGTTTCGCGAAAGTGAAAGCGATAAACTCAAAGCAGTTGCGAAAGTAATGTCTAGGAATACAGATGTGCATGCATAATAGCTATAATAGTCCATTTCAAACGAGTCATGAAGCTCTACGGAGCTCCTCGCTCTAAACCCGGTCTACTCTCCGCAGGCTTACCCGTAGCCTGGGACGATGCACCTCGGATCTTTCCCAGCCAACTCCTCTTCGTCTTTGAAGACTGGCCTCTTGGGCTGTTCGTCACATCTGCTATAATGGGTGATGGCCGTTCATCAGTCTTCGTCGTCATCAATCGCTTTGGTGAAGGCAGAAAAACCATGGGTCGGGATCGATTTCGTACGGGCGTAAACCCAGATTGCAGCCCACTAAGTACCCGGCGTCGATGCGGGGTAGTAGTAGGGTTCTCACTCGGCTCTTTACTGGGTACACATTCAACTGTAAAGGCTTGAGGAGCTAGGCTTTCGCAGACTTCAAAGTCATCGGGAGCAGGGCGTTTCTTCCCGATGCTTGATGATGACGCTGATTCAGAAGGAGACGAGACTGTCTTTCGTTCCGGCGTTTTCGCTTTGAAAACTGGGGGATGTTGTACAATATTTCGCTCTGGGGTTTTGGGGCCAGGCAACGAAGATGGCCCCGATACGGTCCGGTTCAAAGGTTTTCGTGAAGCAGGTGACGAAGCATGTGAAGGAGCAGAAGAAAGGAAAGATGATACCGAAGAGACGGGGGGAACAGCTGACACAGAGGGCGCGCTGGTGCCGATCAACGTGACCGACCGAGGCCGGTCACCGTTAGTTTTCGATACAGAACTTGAAGGCTCCATTAAGGGCTGCAGGGTAACTTTTGCAGCGGCGACGGGTGCTGGTATTGACGCTTTCGCAGCAGCCAATTTTGTTTGGAGGGTTTGCACTTTTCGTGTCAACGATTCGACCTTGCCCGCTAGCTTCTTGTTTTCCTTTAGCATCCTGGTGAATCACATCGTGAGCTATGACCATCGAGAACGGCAAAAGACGTACTCGAGGGCACGATCATCGTTCTCCTCAATCTCGATGCATTTCTTCCTAAGCAACTCTTCCATCTCGTCATTGCGCTCCTCGAGCTCGGCAAGAGAAGTCTGGAGGCTAGGTTGCGCCCGTAGAGCAGCTAATTCGCGATTTAGCTCTGACATCTCCCGTTTGTGTTGTGCCCCCTGCAAACTGAGATTGACTTCAGCAGTATTTGCTGCCTTTTCGGCACGAGCTAGATCTGCCCGAATCTTCTCCAGTTCATCGACGTGGGATGCAACCTTACCCTCGCTATAGTGAAATAAGATGGTTATGTCGTAAGATAATTCTGTATTCCGACTAACCTTTCTTTCACTTGGCTTTCTAAATATCGTTTCAGAGAAATAGACTTTTGGACCTCGGCTCCAAGTGTCGTGATCTCCTCTTGCAGAGAAAGTTTCTCGTCTTGTAACAAGCCAATTTGCTCTATAGACTGCTGCAACTGAGTTCGAGTAGACTCGATCTCCTCTTGTAACTTTGCAAGGGCAGACTCGGCATCTTTACGTTGTGAATGGGCAATGTCGAGATCCTTCTGATGGCGTTCTCTGTCCGTACTACGATTACTCACTTCCTTCTCGAACTTGCTATTAGCTTGAAGCCTCGCTTGCACGGCATCGTCGAGTTCGCGAGACCGTTCTTCCAGTCGAGTTTGAAGGTCACCAAGCTTGCCTTCTAAATCTCGTTGAATTGAGGCATGTTCTTCGGCGGATCGAGTGATACTCTCCTCATGCTGCGCCTTGATTGAATCTAGTTCCGTCGTTAGAGAAGCAAAAGAGTTTTTGAGGTCTTCCAGGGCAGCCTCCGCCGCTTTATGTTTCGATTGGGTACTTGCTATGTCGGCCCGTAAGCGCGACAGGTCCGCCTCCTTTTCGGCAGTGGCGTCTTGATGGGCAGCCACATCCTGGAGACTCTGAGCCACTCCCAACTCCAACTGCTCACGCAAACTCTTGACATCCTCCAACGCCTGTTGAAGCTCGCTTTTCGTCGTCGCATGAGAAACACGTAACTCTTCCAAGGCACTTTCAGACTCTGACACTCTCATACGAGCTTCCGCAAGTTGCGCCGCATACTGCTCTCGAAGACGATCCATTTCTTCATTGGAGCTACTTTCGGCGAGAGAGCGCTGTGTCTCTTGCAAATCCGCTGAGAGTCGTTCCTTCGATCGAACGAGTTCTGCAATCGATGCGTCGTGTCTTGCTTGATTGTCGGATAAGGCCTGTTCGAGATCCTTAATACGATGCTGAAGTTCACCGGTCTGTTCGGAGTAGCCCAGCGCGGCAGCAGCAGCTTGGGCCTGAAGTGCCTTGAGCTGCTGAGCAAGAGTTTCGCTGTCCTGGAAATCGTGATCCATGTGGTCCCCCCGGACGACAATCTCACGGTGAAGTTGATCGTTCTCCGCCATGAGATTTCGAATACGTCCCAAAGCCCTGTCAAGTCCAACTTGCGAAACCGCAAGTGCAATCGTAGACTGTCTTGCCTCTTCTGCAGCTTCCACCTCTCGAGTCATCGTTAATGCTTCTCTGTCTTCTCTCAATCTTGCCAAAGCCTTATTGGCAAGATCAACCTGATCCCTTTCTACCCTCAACCTATCCCTAGCATTTCCTACTGTCAGGATCAACACCTCAACGAGGGCCTCCACGGTTCGATCTCCTTCTTCGAACTGTGTCTCCATGGCCATCTCCATCTCCTCAATGTACAACAGTGCGTTATCCCTCGCTTCCCGCGCATCCGCACAGTCGTCCACCATCGCATCCTTCTCGGCAGTCATAGCATCTATCTCTGTCGTCATTTCACTCAGACGCTCCTCCTGAAGGAGAAGCGTCGTCTCCATACGTCCGATATCATGCTGAAGCATGTTGATGTGCTCGTCTCGCCGTCCTACGCGCGCGCGCTCCTCCATCAATTCGTTCTGCAGTATCCGCATCCTATCAGTCTTCGACATGGAATCGAATTGGTGGGACTGTAACTCGGTATAGCGGCTCTCAGCGGCCTTGAGTTCTTCTTTGACCACTGAAAGTTCATTATTTAGATTGGTTACCTCGAGCGCCAAAGAGCTTCGTTGTGATTCGGCATCGTCATATCGTTTCTTGTAAAACTCTTGCGCTTCTTCAGCTGATTTGACGACAGCAATTGTCTGTTCGAATTCTGAATCTCTGGTTTCCAGCCTGGCGCGAAGCTCCTCGACTTCGTGAGAGTTGTCTTTAACGAAATCCATCTTCAACTCCGTTTGTTGCAGTTTGTGAAGCAACTCGCCCATCTCGGTACGAGTCTTTGCCAGCTTCTTTAGAGCCTCGTCGCGAGAGGAGCCGGCATTGGACGCGCACAGAGTCAGAGTCTCTACTTCTGATTCGAAATATTGAACAACAACGCTACAGCTCGTCACGGCGAGACCCAGGCGGCGAATTTCGAGATTCTTCTCGGAGATAAAAGCACGATGGAGCGCACTGAGTGAATCGATTTCAGCACGAATGTCGATGGTGGTGTCGCCGGAGGAGTTTTGGATAGAACCTGATTCTGCTGTCAAAGCCAACTTAGCGTTCAGGGCTTCAAGTTCGAACTTTGATTCTGCCTGCAAGAAATCTAGTCTCGTCCGAATGTCGTCCCGTTCTGCTATGAGAGCATCTCGCTCGCCGCGAAGCCGCGTCGTAGCAGCCAAAAGTCGTTCAATAGTCAGTGCTGTATCGTTATCAATCTGTGTGGCGTTACCGTTGGTGCTCGGCGGTCTTTCGTGTACAGACCTTAATTTCCGGATGAGATAAGCGTTTTACTAGACAGAATTTATTACAACGTACCGACGAGCATTCTTCAACTCCTCAAATGCCGCTTCCCTTTCCGTGACAAGTTCAGTATGCTTGCTCTCCGCCTGAACAAGGCTCTTCCCGAGTTTCTTGATTTCTTCTCTGGCCTTAACTATATCATCTTGAAGTGTCTTCACGATCGCTTGATATCTTGCTTCGTCAGCATCAATGCGTTCTTCGAGTTCCTTTTCTCTTTGGTAGAATATTTCTGCGTCCATCATTTGCGTTCGCATCTCGTCTCCCTTTTCCTCCAAAGCCGCCCTGAGCTCTGCAATCTCCTTCTCCATCTTCTTCTCGAAAGCGACTTTCTCATTTCCCAGACGAACTTGTGCTTCCTGTGCTCGCGAGGTCTTTTCGTTAGCGGCCATAACGTCAGCCTCCTTTCGCTGGACGGCTGTACGCAACTCGTTTAACTCCCGCTCAAGAGCGAAAACCCTGTCACGAGAAGGCGAGGATGACCTCGATCGAGAACGGGCAGGGCGTCGGTGACGGGGGGTAATAGGTGGCACAACGGTCTGTGGTAGGGAGGCTTGAAGCTCTCTGACACGAGCTTCTAACATACTTTTATCCTTGGCCAACTTGTCCGCTCGAGATTTATGTTCGTCGGATAAGTGGCTCAATTGATGGAGCTTGACTTCAAGTTCCCTGGCATCGAGTTCTCGTTGTTTAATAGCCGCACGAGCAGAAGCAAGGGATTGATCTGCGTTATGAAATGCCAGTTTTTCGTTGGAGAGCGTGTTTGATTGGGCCTTCAGTTCGTCCTCGAGTTGGACAACACGATCTGTTTGGCTGGCCAACTTGATTGGTTACTACTAGTGAGCAAATGTTTGGTATGTATATGGTCAAGTAACGCACTTTTCTTAGATTCTCATTGTAAGCGTTCTTAATTTCCTGGATTTCCTCGTTTTGTCTAGAGAGTTGAGTCTTCAAAGCGGTGATGTGTGCATCTGAGCAGACATAATCGGCATGACCCTCAATGTAGTGAAGACTGGACATACCTTTGCTGGCCAGCTTGTCCTTGAATGCTCGTTCTTGGTCCGAAACGTCGTTGATACCAATATCAAAAACGGACATGGCTGCAAGGAGCCGCCGTTGAAGAGGTCGACAAGCGAGTTGACAAGTGACTACACGTGGGAAAGAAGCAAACACGGATTTCACGTGATCGCGTCAGGGTTAGAGACTTATTATTATGTAAAAGTAGATATGTGTGACCACACAAGCGCGCTTTTAACTCCTTGGGGCTGAGGCTGCATCGCCGAGCGCTGACATTTTAAGCTACTTGGTTGGGAAGCTTCCATGCTGGCCAATGGTACGTAAATTTTGAAAAATGGCTAAACGACGTGAGGTATGTATGTCAGTGTGATGACGATCTATTGAAGAAGGATCTAAGGACCACACGTTTGTTCGTCTGGGCCGGTGTAGCGGAAAAACTTACCACCTTCCTAGATAAGAAAAACGGACAGATCACTAGAGGTGATGAACGAGTCTGGACGATAATACGTGGGGTGCCTTGATGTGTTGGGGTGGGTCTGAGCGTCAAGCGCTGAGGTGGACTTGCGGGATGAAGGACGGCAAGAGGCATGTATGAGAGCGGGGGCGGTGAATTGGACACACAATGAGCCAGCTGGCGGGCCGACAGTCGCGAGGCAGAATGAAGATGACGTCATGGTGGGGCCTGACAACGCTTCGTTTGTAGAAAAATAAAACAAAAAAAAAATGATAAAGTATATAATATAATCACGGAATGGAGTGAGACAGAATCCCATCGACCATGTCAGCTGCCAGCACTGACTCCCAGCTCAACGGCCATGCAGTCCAGCAGCACAACGCTCAGCACAACAACGCCCGCACAGGCATCGTTCGCTCTGGCGCCCCCTCCCGCGTTACCCTCTCTCTCGGCCATCTTCCCTCCAAGACCGATATAAAGGCGCCCTGGCCTCGCACTCCCACTCGCGTAGACCCAAACAACCCTCCCTGGCCCGCCTATCGTGGTTACCACGAGTATTCCTTCGCCCATGCCACAATGCAGTCGAGGCTCCCCACTATCCTCGGCAAGGCTATCGAGGACGCCACTCGCACTCTCAACGAGGAATCCTCAGAGGAGCGTATTGTCGACCTCGTCGCCTGCATCGAACGCATGGGCGAACTCATGACTGATCTCAGTGGCAACGCCAAACTGAGACCTATCGTCGACGACAACGAGGCTGACGTTGCCCTTTGGAATAAGGAAATCGCCAAGTACTTCCAAGGTATCGTCTTTTACCGCGTCTGGTGTCAGCTCTCGTCATGATGTTGTCGCCAGGGAAGGATTTCATGAATGCTCCCTGGTTGTTCGCCGAGGCCTACAAGTATCGCCGTCTCCATGAAGCATTTAGTGTCAGCCGACACTGGCGCGACTACGATGTCTTTTACAGGCAAAAGGTTTGTTCGACAGATCCCGAGTCCAGAATCTCCCTTCATGATTACTTTCCAGTGCGATACATTCTCTCGTTCCGCCGACGCTGTCTTTGAACTATCGATGCGTTTTGCCGAACCCTTCAAACTTTCAGAGACACTTTCTTCGGACGAGCGTCTCGAGGCCGAGCGCCTTATGTTCTTGGAGTTGACTCAAGGTCTGTCGTTCTGCATTTGCCTTGTCTTTCAACCCGCTAACTTAGTTTGTAGTGTGTCTCTGGGGTAATTCAACCGATTTGTCCCTGTTGATCAATATGACCGAAGAACAAATCAAATCACTCCAATCTACGGGAGGTGATCACCTTGCTGCGACCGAGAAGAATATTCTTGGAAACCATCTCAATCGTCTCTGGGAGACTGTCAAAGATTTGCGTGATAAAACAGGCGGAAGAATTGACTTTGTACTCGATAATGCTGGTTTCGAGTTATATTGCGACTGTGTCTATGGTGAGAATTAAATTTGGGGCATGAACAGCCACACTTAATCATCATAGCGGATTTCCTTCTTCAAAGTGGTCTTGCGACGCAGATTCGCTTCCACGGAAAACGTTATCCGTGGTTCGTTTCTGATGTCACCAAAAAGGACTGGGAATGGCTCCTCAATACCATGTGCTACGGCCAATTGTTCCCGAAAGCGACCGATCCTGAGCTGGAATCTCTACGAAGACTGGGTAAGCGCTGGAAGGTATGCATTTGGTGATGATTGCCACGTTATCTCATCTGATCTTGTAAATCTCAGCAATACGAAAAAGAAGGCAAATGGATATACGAACAGCATCCATTCTGGTGTACAGGCTACACCTTCTGGGAAATGCATAGCGAAGCTCCTGATCTCTTCTTGCACCTATCGCGTTCCGATCTAGTGTACTTCAAGGGCGACCTTAACCATCGCAAACTCACGTACGACTGTGCTGCACCCGCTAGTACACCGTTTGAGTTCGCGATCGGCCCGATGGCGAGCTCGGCGGGTGCACCTAAGATCGCAAGCCTGCGCACAATCAAGAGCGATGTCGTAGTCGGGCTGGGTGACCAGGGAGATCTGGTTGCAGAGAATTTGGACAAGACTGAACCGGGTTGGAAAATCAGTGGGAAATACGTAAGTCAGATTGCATCTCTATAATGACATGTGCTTATGGTATCACGCGCAGGCTGTGGTCCTCCTCTCCGAAGGGCGCCCTGGAGAAAAAGTACGTTTTGCCTAGATAGACCTGCACGTGGCCTTCCGTGAACTATTTGCCACACACTCCCTTTACTACTATATCATGATTCTTCGTCTTCAACAGATAGCTGAATCCATTGTATTTTACTTTATATCCATCCCCATCATGCCAAAGTCAATTTGATCGAAGCGTGTAGAAGTTGGAGGCTTCCTGGATTGCATGATGAGTGAAATGATACTCATGGGGTTTGACAACCAATGCTTAAATAAATTCGACAGTATCCAGTGTAAGACTGTCAGATAAATCGTGAATTGTAAGATTTTGTTACCCTCGCAGCCACTGAAAAGGTGCCTGACCAGAGCAACGGAGTAATGGAAGGAATGTCCGTGGACCGCAACCCATGACGCGGACCTACTGTATGACACACATTTAACCATGCGACTATAGACTGGAATGGAAAAACAACCTCACACTTCCGATACCATAGTCGTTATGCATTATGGAAGTCTAGCATGTAACTCGAGTCAAAAAATCATAGCCAAAATACAATTTCAACGGAGATTTGATCTGCTGCTATCTACGGCGAGACGGAGTTAAGGAGTGAAACATTGGATGGCCTTACGGACTCGTGGGCATAGCCTTTCCTGACGTACGACAAGTCTGCATGACAAAAAAAGATCTAGAAGCATGAGGCATATTTTTTTTTTGTAGCATGACCATGTGGGATTGGATATGAACAGCAGCAAGACCAAGTCAAGGCTTCACAAATTTTGTGACAGACTGAGAGAAACTGAAACATGAAAAGCCGAGCATGGTATGCCAGGTGACAGTTGGGAGAGCATGAGCCCCTCTTGCGAAGCACTAATATGATATCCCCTTCTTCGAACCCAGGCACTGGAAGGCTCAAGTCACGGCGCATGCAGCAGTCAACAAATAACCATCGAATTATTTGCTCGAAGTACTTGAGTACACAGGATCAAGACAACACATGATATGGTCCAGGGGAGTTGATGAAGCAAAATAAAAAAAGATCGACCCGATCAAATAAGCTTTTCGATCATCGCCACGATCCCCGCACCTGGGTGAATTTCGAGCCATGTGCTCCACTCCTTATCACTTCTTGAACGCACTACTTCGGATCATCATCACGGGAGTTCCACATGCTTTTGACTATCAGGTGTTGAGCCCAGTCTGTTCTTTGCTTGGAACGTCTGTTCTTTGTATTGAAAAAAAAAAAAAGATGTACCACGATAATACTGGGTTGAACGACATCTTATCGAAAACGAGAATTCGTTAGGAGACTTTGGGACCTGGTGCTGTACCATCTCTATTGTAGTAAGTGCGGCCTGTGTTTCAAATAGTAAGTATCCCTAGTCTCCAGGTCACTTATCAACAATGATTCGCGCTATTTCCTGAAGTCTTTGCGGTTGTGTATAATAGACGAATGAAGCTTGTGTAGGTTTTCGAGACTAGATTTCTTTTCATCGGGCGATAGAGTTTTTTATCGGCCTTCAGGACCAACGTGATTAGTACGACTTGCAGAGCTTGAGAAGTCCGAGGTGGTCTCTGGCGCCTCTTGCAGAAGAAATTGTCCATAGGTCCTCATGGAGAGAGTGAATATCTTGGAAACCCGCTCTCACTGGGAACCCATCTGCAATGATAGTGTCTCTTCTCCGGTTAGCTTTTCCATTTATTTTTGACGTTCATGGGAAATACCAGTTTCACTTCGAGTGTGGAAGAACTCTGATCTATCTGTTCCCTCCCACATGCGCTCTGCAAATAACCAAAGTTGTGTGAACTCTCTTTATCCTCTCTCAAATCGTCGTGTGCAACTGGTCAATCAGTGAGAAACACTTATCGACTATCAAGACATGGACATGACCTTATCGTTGCTATAAAGGCAGGCTGCGCTTCAGCATCCTGTTTCCGGCACTCTATTCGCAATGTTTTCTGCCTCCCTGCTTTCTACTCTACTTCTTGTTTTGGCGGTCTCTGCGAAACCACTTGTCGTCCGCGAGTCCCAGGTCAAACTACCCCTTGCCAGACGTCTCAATGTCACGAGTGTTCACAATCTACTACGACACGATGTGACTCGGGCCAAGTTCCTGCGTGCACGCGCCGAAGCCAAGCTCAGCGGAGCATCCGATTTTCATACTCGGGCGGTCATCGACGAGCAAGTCGATAACCAGGCGGTTCAATATATCGCGGCCGTCGGAGTGGGTAGCCCGGCAACAATGTGTAAGTATTAGAATATGTTTAAACCTGTTCCAACGATCTTATTATGTCCCGTAGTCGATCTTATTGTAGACACTGGAAGGTCAGTGTTCCATATCTTGCTACACGCTGTATTTTACGTAAATTACCAGCTCAAACACATGGGTTGGGGCTACAAGGTCGTATGTCAGGACAGGCACCAGTGTCCAGACTAACAACCGTGTGGTATGTTGAGCAAATCCATCTAACGTGCTTTATTCTGCTTTATTCAATCAGCCATCGTAGTCTGTGACGTATGGCTCAGGATCCTTCTCTGGTCAGTATCTTCCAATAAGTCATAGTCATCTACCGATTCTAGGGATCACAAAACAGGTACTGAGTTCACCGACACTGTAACTATTGCGAATGGTCTGGTCATCCCCCAACAGTCTATCGGCGTGGCGTCAAGGGTGAGTCATTTTACTTTGCCTTCCTTTGCCTTCCGCCCAACACCACCTCTATTAGTCGTCGGGCTTTGAAGGAACCGATGGTATCATTGGGTATATACCTATCTTCGTTATTGCTTTTGTCAATGTTGATCGATTGCGCTAGTATTGGCCCAAATGACCTCACGCTAGGTGCGCTGTGTAATTTGTATTGACTACTTTTCTAATACTCGTCCTACAGGAACTCTTTCGCCCGCAATTAATTCTATAATTCCAACTGTTACTGATAATGCCTTCAATGATGGGGTCATCACTTCTAATCTACTTGGCATCTCGTTTGAACCTACAACTTCCGGGGAGGCACCTAATGGGGAGATAACTTGGGGTATACTCCATCTGTTACTTAGTTCGGCCCGTCTTCTGATGTATCATTTTCCAGGTGGCACGGATTCTTCCAAGTTCACGGGCCCCATATCCTTCGCGTAGGTGAAAGGTTTCAGAATCCGGGGATACGGGTTCAACTATTTATGTTACAGCCCTGTAACGAACACTCCGCCAGCAAGCGAGTTCTGGGGAATCAGCCAAAGTATCCAATACGGCACTGGAACGACTATCTTGACGGAAAATTCCGGAATTGTCGACACAGGTTAAACTCAGTTTCCCTCCAAGGCGCAAGGCCTGACAGATTCATTTTAGGAACGACTTTACTCCTGCTCGCCTCTGATGCCTTTGCTCGTTATCGTTCTGTGACCGGAGCTGTAGAGGACAACACTACAGGTTTACTGCGTCTTACCACGGCTCAGTTTGCCAATCTGCAAAGTCTCTTCTTCTTAATTAATGGCGTGAGTTCATATGCATCTAGCCAAGTGCGAGGCCTCAAGTAGTCTCTTAGGCAACATTTGAATTCACTGCTAACGCGCAAGCATGGCCTCGTGCTCTCAATACGGCTATTGGAGGCACGACCAACAATGTTTATCTCATCGTCGGGAACCTTGGAACACCCTCCGGTGAAGGTTTTGATTTCGTCAATGGTTTTGCCTTCCTTGAACGTTTCTATTCTGTATTCGACACCACCAACCAACGGGTTGGTTTCGCCACGACCCAATTCACGACAGCAACAGCGAATTGACGGTATTACTAATACTGAAGAGATTAACTTGGTACCGATACTTATAAATACAAACACACTTTCGGTCTTATAAAACAGTCTACATATTTCCAAAGAATGAGCCAGATATACATACAATCAGTCAAGGTCATCCTCCCAGCTACCTGGAAGATGGTCATGTCTGTTGCTCCGTGATCGTGTAGCGGGGTCAGAATTTGAGCGAGTGTGTGATGACCTTGCTCGCCCAAAACCACCAAAAAGGGACTGCCAGATACCAGAATCATGTTCTTGCCTAGGAGGACCGATTTGACTTGTAGACGAACTTGCAGTTCGATTACGACCTATATTTGGATCCAATACTGGAGTTGGAGGCTGGTGGCCCGGTTGCGGCACGATCGC
This sequence comes from Termitomyces sp. MG145, assembly GCA_003313055.1. NCBI lineage: Eukaryota > Fungi > Basidiomycota > Agaricomycetes > Agaricales > Lyophyllaceae > Termitomyces > Termitomyces sp. MG145. The sequence continues at coordinate 9,887 of QGOB01000337.1, read as the reverse complement.
GTATCTATGCAGCGACGTTAAGTTTCTACATCCTGGCCTGATCTGACAACTCACCTGCACACAGGACAAGTACCGCTAGACTTCAGCCAGGGAAGAATGCAGGGCTCATGGAACGGATGTGTACATGGTAGTGTTATTACATTCTGTTCCGCCGGGTCTTCCGTATCCAGCCTGAACTGTTCTTTACAAATGGCACAATCTTTCTCCAACATGGCAGCTGTGAATCACATAAGTCTGGACAACTTCCAGCATAATAAGGGTCATACATTTCGCAGCCAGTCTTTCTCGTGGAAGTTGTGATACAACGTCTTCAGGCGCTGGATTTGGTCTATTCGCATTGGATTCATTCATTAACTGAGTGATAATCTGATCTAGAGCTATCAGGGTGTGAGAGACGGATGAACGGATGACCATTTGTGCGGACTGTTGTACCTTCCTGGTTGAAAACATAATCTCCCATCCTGCCGGACATAATAGGATCGCCGAATCCCATGCGTCTAAAAACATCATCTCCAGGGTCCTGACCGAGTAAAGCCATCAAATACTGAGCCATTAGCGGTCGTATGGTACCACCAGTGGCAGCTCGATTAGGACCGCCGATAAAACTGAGTAAAGGTGATTGAGAGCCAGCTTCACAGAAGTATGACCAGTCTCACTCTGACATTGTTGGTGGCCGATCAGAACCAAATCCATCTGATGTCTGACGCGATCCAGAGCCCCCCGTACGGTACTGGAATGAGAACGGGTTTCTGTGCTGTCACGCATGGTTGGACACAACGTCAGAAGAATCAAAATCAACGTACAGCATTTATAATTCCGTTCCTTAATTGAGCGCGGGGAGAAAGTGGACCTTGTTCTGCTATTCCACGATCTAATAGTTGTTGTAAGCCGACTGTGTGGCCAAAGTGAGCGGCGTGACCAGTATAGAAGTTGTGATGTACGCACAAAGGAAGGTTTCGACACTAGGTGAAAGATCTTCTCCACCATAATCGCCATGACCGTGGGTAAACTCTCGTGGATCATCGTTAGGATCCTCCATCTACGTGTGATTGAGCATGAAAGACTCCCTGCATCAAGACTTGGACCAACTTTCTCAACGAAATCTCCTCTGCAGGAGGCACAGACAGGATGAGGCATCTAAATTCGGTGAGATCGAATACGATGGTAGCGAACGTCAGGACCTACCATGAGAGGTCGCATTTCTGCATCGCACTAGGACAAGATGGATTCATCTTTCGGGAAGATATTGGAAGTCTAAAGGAATACAAACCTCGTGACAATACCACATTGGTTCTCTCGAAGACATGGCACACGCCTATACGAGTGGTGGATTGATGTAAAGTGTACTAACAAGGGGGAAGTTGGAAGGGTCACTGACAAATGCCAGGTGATATCACTGTCACAAGCGTGACAGTCAGCTCCCTTCAATTCGACGTTCACCTGGAAGTCTATTCTTCAAAAGACTCTTCTTTCTTGTTGCGTGATGACCGTTTGGTTCCCTATTATATAATCTACCGCTATGAGATCTTGTACTAGTTTTTACTGAAAATGTTCTCTTTTACGTTGAAATAGTGCTCATTCCATCTTTCCACAGGTCTCCCTGTTAACTACATCGGAATGATATGGGATATTTGAACCTCAGAAGAAGGACCATCTCTATTCTTTCGTGTTTTTCTCGTCAGTATTCGTACTGCAGACAGACTTGTATCATCGTTGTACATGTAAAGGAGCACTAGCAGATGCAATAGTTTCATGTTTCCAATCGTGTGCGGTGCTAGTAGTGCTATGGAGGAGGAGCATCATTACTAGCAAAATGGATATCTGCGTTCTTGATACACATCGCCACGATTACTGCATGTTTGTCTACGTGGTTTCCATTACAGACGCCCTATTCCTCCATATGGTTGAGTCGTGCGCACAATATCGTGTATGGGTGCTTCTCCTTCTCCTCAGTTCGACCGATTGATTTCTCACAGGCTACACCATGGACATCTCCTGAATACCGCGACCTCGTTCTTGGCACGATAATACCCACTAGCTTCATCCTTGCTGCCATTTTGATTGCATTAGTCGGAATTATACCATTGCCAAAACCTGTCAAAAGAGTCCTGAATGCGCTCTGTGCCCCATTTCGCGACTTCCTCTCGCCTGAGGAAGTCATGGATTTAGAATGTGCAATTGAAGCCAGGACTTTGGTCGAAAGAACTCGTACTCTGGGTATCTTAGCCTTCCTTGCGTCAGCTGGATGGATTGGATGTACCGTATACGGCCTCGTCGTGGAGGACATAGAGTATGCCTTCAGGGCTTCGTTAGCCTTCGTTTCCTGGGTATGTTCACTAGAATGGATCCGTAACTTGTATTTATGCTTCTGTCGCAGTGCTATGTATCGTCCGTGATTGCCATAGGGCCTCCTACCACGGCTCCTCTACTCTTCATTGCTTTTGCCGCAAGCCATGTCCTATTCTATGTCGTAGAATTCGGCTTTGATCTCTTGAAGCCTTTGAGCAGTACCGTAGCATATGATGTGGCTGGTATGCTTGTCCCGGGAATCTTCGTCTGGATCGCAGGAACATTTCCTTTGCAAGCTGTGAGGGTAGCACACAATATTGCTGGATCCAAAGACGTGTGTAGTACCTTGACATGTCTCGTCAAGTTAACATCATCATCTTCCGAAGGTACCCTCTGCGACTCTTACATGTCCCGAAGACGATACAACTTTCTGGTCTTGGTGCAGCTTTTCATTTGTGGAACCTATCTTTGATCTTGCAATGAAACGAACTCTCAATGAACCTGACGTGTGGACCCTGTCCCCGTACTTTCAGCACAAGAATATCTTTAGCAAATGCTTGGAATATAGATATGCGTAACTATGTGATCCGTCCTGTGGGTATCTTCCGTATTGACCCTTCTCAATGCCAGATATCCTACTCACTCACTACTCCGCTTTCTCATTGCCTCTAACTCCTTGGATTTGATTCTTGACATCCTTTTCGAGCTTTGGAAAGCTTTTGTCGGTATGTCAACTTTAGTTTATCCATTCAACACGCTCATGTTGCATATGGCGAAGGTTTTGTGCCTTCGTACGCGCTGAAGGAAATCCTGGCAGTCCTTACCACGGCCGATCGTGAAGCAAGATTCACCGCTTATTTTTGGACTCTCATGACCTTTTTGACTCACCTCTCGCAAGCTCAGGTGGACATTTTACAGGTATGGCATACACGTCGATGTTACGAACGCACTCGTGGTCAGCTGTTCTGTGCCATACACTACAAGTCATTGAGGCGTCAGGATCTCAGTGGTCTTGTTGACGAGGATGAGGAGGCCAATAAGAGTGCCGATCTTGGGAAGATCATCAATCTCATGCAGTCAGTCTCATTCATGTGTTCAAGGATGATCTCCTGACGCTATCTCTCAAGAGGGGACACGTACACCGTCGCACAGAGGTTTTGGAACTTTTCGGGAGTGTTTACTTCACCAGTCCGTCTCATAATTGCATTGGTGTTTTTGTACCAGTAAGTACCCTCAAGAACTGGTCAGAGCCCCTCTCATGATTTGAAGAGTTCTCGGGTGGAGCGCTCTTTCCGGAGTGGGGGTAATCGTCGTTACTTACGCCTTCAATTATCCTCTTGCAGCTTTCAATATATCAGTGCGCTTCCGTACATGTTGGGCTGACGTTGTGCTATATACTAATCATGCACTCTATAATGGTCATAGGTGACCAGATCGTCGTGGAAAGCAAGGGACATTAGGATGAATATTGTGAACGAGTTGTTCCAAAACATCCGATTCTTGAAGTTTTATGGCTGGGGTAGGTTATGGTCTTCATTACGTTGGTATTTTCATTAAAGAGTACTTTCCAGAATACCACTGGGCAGAAAAGGCAGAAATTTCCAGAGAGGACGAACTTCGCTGGCGTGTGAAACAGAATGTTGTGGATACTCTCATTTCCTTCATATGGTATATGCAACTCCCATTCGCCAGAGGAGCGGTTTGCTGACGTTAATATATACGTAGGACGTGGATGCCTTCCGCGACCGCTCTTACTTCGTTCTTTTGTTATACTTTTATTGCGCAGGAGCATCTTACGGTCTCGAAAGCATTTACGTCAATTGCTTTGTTCACCCAACTCCAAGAACCGATGACAGCTCTGCCGGAACAGATTTTCGCTCTGTTGCATGGTGAACTAGATATTCCAAATTCGAACACAAAACTGACATGAGTGATTTTCTTGGCAGCCTATGTCTCTATGCAGCGCATTGAAGACTTCCTTGACGAAAGTGAGGTTCCCGAATGGGCTTCATCATTAACGACTACCACCGATGCTCCAAAAACTGAGATTGGCTTTGTGAATGCAACCTTTGAATGGCCATCCATGCCCAAATCCGTTCCATCTCTCATTCGTTTCGAACTCGGACCTTTGAATATGATATTCCCTCAAGGAAAGTTGACGCTCATCAGTGGCCCCACGGGATCCGGCAAAAGTGCTTTACTGCTCTCGATGCTCGGAGGTAAGTATAGAGGAGGGCTTATATCCTTCTGAACTCATCAGGGTCTAGAGATGAAATGTACTTCTGGGAGCGTCATTTTGAACAAGTTAAATCATAGGGTGGCCTATTGTGGGCAGAACCCATGTTAGAATCGCTTAGTCGACTACCTTTTCTGTAGCTAAGTTTTGATCGCAGGGCTCGAACATGCAACTATCCGGGACAATATCATCTATGGTGCAGCATATGGTTTCGATGTGGCCCGTTACCAAGCCGTTCTTGAAGCATGTGCGCTAGTCAAAGATTTGCAGGTACTGGAAGCTGGCGATCAGACTGGTCAGTTTTTCTCGCTCTATATATCGGTTGAGAATCTTTAAAATTGAAGTCTGTTGCTGCGCGTTCAGAAATCGGAGAAAAGGGTATCACATTATCCGGAGGACAGAGGGCACGAGTTTCTCTTGCTCGTGCCATGTATTCTATTGCAGAAGTGAGTTTATATATACAGTCACCGTATGTCCTGTCTACTGACTGATCTTTCCGGCAGTGCATACTTCTTGATGATCCGTGAGCCTGGATACTATCACGTTCTGCTACTTACCGAGTCTCCTTCAGACTAGCCGCTGTGGACATGCATACTGCTCGGCACTTATTGAACAACTGTTTAGCCAGTCCTTTGGCTCGTGATCGCACCATCGTACTCGTTACCCATCATATCAACCTCTGTCTCCCTGTGGCCTCTTATCTTGTCAAACTTTCTCAAGGCAAGGTGTTGATGCAAGGATCTATTCAAGACTTGAGCGATCAGGGTTTGCTCCAGACTGTCATTGCACAAGATGCTCCCGCGGATATGGCTGAAAGTGACAGAGAACTCACTAGGAACTCACTGGCCGAATCTTCGCAGCGGACTGGGACTGGGAGCGGAAAGTTGGTTGAAGTTGAAGGGAGAGCTGAGGGTCGTGTCCCATTAAGTACCTATCTAACTTACATTCGCGCCGCTGGGATATTGCCTTGGATCTTTACTATTGTGTTGATGCTTTTTATCCGGTTCATCAGCATAGCAAATCAAGTCGGTCATCTGTTGAATTCAGTTCGATGGTATTCTTGACTACTTGATCTATAGGTCTTCCTTGCCCAGTGGGGCGAGGCTTATGAGTCAGAGGGCACCGTTACTTCAGCACTTTCGTACCCATGGTCGAATCTCCCCTCTCCAGACACTAACGTCAAGCCATGGCTGATGGTGTACTTCTACATCTCATTTGTGGGTGCATTGTCCGTCCTCTTCTATATCGGCCTCGGGTACTATGCTAGCCTTCAAGCCTCGCGGTCATTGTTCATAGCACTTCTTAAGCGGCTAATCCGTGCACCTGCGCGTTTCTTCGACATCACTCCTATTGGCCGTATCCTCAATCGATTCACGACGGATATCAATACGATTGATCAGCAACTCATGAACTCGGCTAGGGCCTGCGTTTCTGGGATCCTGAACTTCCTTGCGTCTTTCATCGTGATACTAGTTGTTGTTCCGTCTTTCGCACCCTTCGCGTTATTCATTGCATGGTTGTACATACGTCTTGCCCCGCCATATATTCAGGCATCGCGAGATCTAAGGCGATTAGAGTCAATTTCTCTATCACCAACTTTTGCAGGTTACGATGAGTTATTGCGAGGGATCTCTCACATTCGTGCATTTGGAATGGAGCAACGATATCAGGATCAGTTCTATCAAAAGGTCGGTCATACTCATCACATTCCTATGTGTAGGTAGAAGTAACCGCATTACAGATCGACAAGTGTCAATCTTTTGACCACGCTTATGTGAGCTTTTCTTCGGTCGATTCGCAGCATAAATGCTTATTCTGTACAGTGGCTTGTGAATGCTTGGCTTCGCTGGAGATACGACTGTCTGTAATAAATCCGTGCTTTATCAAATTACACTCATCATATGGTTCAGGCCTCGGATCTGTCGTCGTCTTCACTGCAACGATATTCGCTCTATGGTCTGAAGTGACAAACGGTTCAACGGCTATTGTCATCGTGCAAGCGGGAATCTTTGCAGAAGCTAGTCGTCAACTCGTCAAGTACATCTTTCGACGACACCGAGCTCACGTAAAATAGGGTTATGGCCCAACTGGAACTCGATTTCAATAGCGTGGAACGCGTTGTCGAGTACCTTGACGTCCCTCAGGAAGCTCCTGCAATAATAAAGAAAAATCGCCCTCCAGCCCATTGGCCGTCCAATTCGGGAGACATAAGGGTTGAAAACCTAGTAGTGCGATATGCACCTCATCTTCCACCTGTGCTCACAAAAATATCACTCACCGTCAAATCCGGTGAGAGGATCGGTGTTGTATGTCACAAATCTCCTCCTTTTCGGGCGATGTTAACAATGGCTTCTGCATGTAGGTTGGCCGAACTGGTTCAGGTCCGCAGTTAGTCCAATCTTGCTGGTGCTCATAATGACATCTTTTCTTCACTAGGCAAATCCACCTTAGCTTTGTCACTCCTTCGTATGATTGAACCAGCTGGTGGGAGCATCTGGTGAGCCTTGTTTTGTGGACCATTTCATGCCCTCTAATGCGCCCCTAGTATTGACGGCATTGACATTACCACGATAGGCCTTGAGGATTTAAGAACCCGCCTTGTGAGTTTTTTTTTGTGGAATAATGCGATGTTTGCCCAAAAAATTTGCAGACCGTCATTTCTCAAGACGTGGCTCTCTTCTCCGGGACGATCAGAAGTAACCTTGATCCTCTCAACGAACACAACGAGAACGAGTGCCTCGAGGTCCTTGAGAGATGTCATTTGTCATTTCTTCTGGATCGTAAGCCATCTGCGGGACAGACGACTCAATTGGACTTAACCATCACTCCAAATTCGTTGAGTGCAGGCGAAAAACAGCTTTTGTCCATCGCGCGTGCGATTATAAGGAGAACGAACATCATTATCATGGATGAGGCTACCTCTCAGATTGACACCAACCTAGATGACATGGTATATATGCCTACATGTCAATTGGCCTCGGTTGATTCATTTCCACAGATCCAGCGCACCATCAGAGAAGAGTTTAAAGGGGCCATCGTCATCACAATTGCTCATCGACTGAAAACAATCATGGATTATGACAGAGTGCTTGTGTTGGACACAGGAGATATTGTGGAGTTTGGGCCACCGAAAGAGTTGATAAGGACGGCAGGTAGCTCTTTTAGAGAGATGTGTCGACAAAGTGTCGATTGGTCGCTTCTGGCTTCGATCGTAGAGACATAGTGGCACGTTCTTCATGTGATCGCGCTAGAGTTGAATCCAAGTTGGCGCGCTCTGGACGCATTAACCGCCATGCCACGCTTTTCACGCTTTACATTTATTCTCCTCAATTTTTGTCTAATTGTTCACGCCCAATCTCATCCACTTAAGGCGCGCCAACCCGCTCCGCCTGAGCTCATTGACATTCTAGACGATGATATCTTCTATGGTTCAACTTCTCCGCCCACAGGCTATGGCTACGAGACCTTTCCTGGACATGAACCAACCACAATGCCACACGGCGGGCTCTTTGACGACCCTCTTCTTTCACACGCTGGGTCCCAGTTACAATCCACCACATCTATAGCAAGCACAACCTCTTCGACGACTCCTCATACTACCAAGCAGACACAAGCTACAATAATGCCGACGAGCGAGCCGCCTCACACAACCTCGTCATCCTCTACAGCAGGACCAACAACGACTGCCTTCTCGCCACCAGGTATACCAACCGATGCCGAAGTAGTACCGCATAGTGACTCAAAGCAGTGGAAAATCATCGGGCTCGTTGTGATCTGCATCACGTTCATTGGCGTTTCAACGCTCGCAATCGTCTTCTTTGACGCATGGTGGGGATTTCTGCGCGCGCTCATCTGCCGGCGCCGGTATGGTCAGGAGAGAGAGGACATGGTGCCAGACTGGGAGAAACGTAGCTGGGAGTACAAGATTCCCATTCCAAACGAGGACCGGTATACCACAACAGGGAGTATGGAGAATCTCACTGCGAATGCGGCAGGAATTGGGTCTGGAGCAGGGAGAACGCGTGTGGGGCCCGATTATTTGTCAAATCCACGGATACCATCACCACAGCCGATGTACGTGCCAGAGATTGATCGTCACCCGCTCGAGCCACTTGCACGACGACCAAGCACAAGTCCTCGATCAGCATACGTATGCACTTCATCTTACACATAGGGTAAACATCACTATTCACATATGATCACTATATGTCCATCACACTTTTAGAAGGATATCTTCAATCGAAGCATACGCACATACAGTATATTCTACATTCCCATCATGAATCACCATTGAATTCGGTTATTTCTGAGTGGAGTCTGCGGGAAAATTTTCTTCGAGCGTATCAGAGATCACAATGCCAGCTAATGCTATGGCGCAGACGCCGAGAGAAAAGTAGAGGCGAGTGCGTGCTGGAAGAGCTGGATCTCTAAGTCAGTCGACTGGAAGCTTGAAAAGAAGAGGATCTCACCTGCATAGGATTGAGCTAGCGTTCGATTTCCTATAGGATTTCTTGGAATACCAGTTGTCGGCTTCCCGTCCTCGGTGTTCATTGTCCAGAGACTAAGAAATTTCGGTTTCTAACTCCGCCCACAGGCCCCTAGTTGGACACAAGTGACTGTTTTCGTGTCCTTCCTTACTCCTTGACCCCAGCCAACTATCTGTATAGCACCAGACGGGTGCGTGTCTTGGCAGTTTCTAGGGAATCATTGTTCACCCGGACTCGGAGTGATTCACTGACAACATAATCAGAGGTAGTGCAGAACCTGTGAGGCCTGAATGTTATCCAGTATGCCTGGTTGTTGGACCAACATTGACGTAGAAGATCATTGCGGATGAACTCGTCTGGCTCATCTAGAATTGCCACCCGTCAGAAGGATCATTGGACATGCACATATTTGAGTGTATCTTCTCTCATTTCTGAAATGATTCATGAATAGTTCTGATTTTCAAGTACAGATAGTATAATTCACCCCAACCATGATACTCATTGATCAAGAAACCCATATATCCATGCCTGCCAATCCTAATGTTTGCCTAATACTAGGGAATTCTTGAGACTAAATTGAGTTCTTCAACAAATAAAGTATTGCAGAGGAACATTTTCTGGTTATAAACTTGTCTTGTGCACCTCTACTTTCAAGATCCTTGGACATGTTTGCACCCCTAGCAGCCAGATTCCTAACAAGAGCTGTTTGGCCTTACTGGATCATTGGGGTCCTTGCAAGTTGTTGATAGAAGTCTGCATCTTCCTTGGAATGGTAGGAGTTCTAAGAATGTTGTTAAGAACTTTGCCCATTAAGTGTCATGACCCCACCCATCTCTGGACCCTCATATGCTGCCCCAACCCCAGCACACACCTCC